>JABXWE010017838.1:0-28235 GCA_014611495.1 Limonius californicus | reverse complement strand
TGATTTAATTAAAATCTCCTGTTTGTTACAGTAAAGTTTGCAATTCAATACACACACATTGTTTATTCTGGAGCTATTTACATCTAACGAGACACAGGTGAATCTCGGTACAGAAATTGTCACTGGTGGTTAACAAAGCTCACGTTGTTTTGAGTAAGGAAAATTTTTCCACTGATTACGTATAAATTCTTACGCTGGAAAGTTTAACACTCATTGTTAATAATCTCGAATACCGTTTACCCCCTCGCAAGGAAATTACTTCCTTGGCAACAACAAATTAAAGCTAATTGGTTTGTTTATGTTTGATTAGTACCGGCGGCAGCGGCGGACATTTTGTCCACTCGAGAAGCTATTTCACCTACCAGAGCCAGTTCGCAGTCGTTCTACCGACCCGGACCTGCGAACCATTGGGCCTACCAGGACAAACCAGTAGCGGAGACATCTATTTTATTTGTTAATAATTGATTCGAGAGTAATATTTATTTAGGTTATTAATATTTTGTACATATACCATTACGTAAAAGTTAATAAATTTATTTTTTCAAGCACTTATAATTGAATTCTGGACAACTCGAGAGACTACCCAGGTTATAAATTTTGGAGCGTTCGCGCCCCGTATAAGCCACCGGGCGAACGTTAGAACTTGTTTGTGTACCAATTTTGCAAGCTTTATATATATAGGAGGAGGTACAATAAAGGTGAGTTCCATTTCCGTAAGCTGCTGGCTTCTCGGCCTTCCACGAGGACCTAGAATCAGCTGGATTTAGGAGGTGGCGCCCACTAATTTTGACTTACCCTGTACACAACTAGGAAGATTTCCTCCCGTAAGCGATTTTGCGAACTCCCCCTACTCCTCTGAGCTAAGCTGTAGGCCTTTTTCCATCTATCCGGTTGCGGGTGGACGGAAAAGCTCGTTTGCCCGTAACAGCCGTTTTGCCCAATGGCGGAATCTTGTAAGAGCTAAGTGCAGTAGTAATACAAGAATGGGATGCAACTGATCACTGTGCCATTCGACATTTTATTGAGGGGATGCCAAGCCGAATCCAAGTGAAATTTGAGTACGAGGAGGCAATACACGTTATTAACGTTTTGTTTTTTTAATTTTAAGAGCATATTTCTGTAAAATTTGCAGTTACTGTTTTATCCTCTAATCAGAATTATTGCCTTACTTTTGTTATTACTTCAAGAAATTAATAATTTTTGATTTAATAGCAGTACATTTGTATTATACACCTTTTGAACTAATGTAGAGTTAATAATTAGAACTTAAATAAACAATAATTAAAAAAATAAAAATCAAATATCGCATGGATCGAATTTTGTGCCGGTGAGTGTATTATATTAAAGACAATTATTTTAGTTTGTAGTTTTTTTAAATAGGAATGCTTATTAATGAATGTAATTTTTCAGTAGCAATTGATAGCTGAAAGAGTTACAGTTGCAGTTGCGTAAACTAAAGCCGAAAATCGTCGAATATCTAGGATTTTCTAGTATACGTTTGCAAATGCTAAAGAAATTCTTTAACAACTATTGGAAAAAAGTTAATAATTTTTTTCTTAAAGTGCATTTACCACAATCAGGTTAGTTACATTTTCTTAAATTATCACAATATTAAAAATGGTTTGTGACTTTGTACGTTCTGTCGACTTTTCAGTAAATGTATTGATCATATTCTTAAATGTTTTAAAGCTGTTGTTGATTACAAAAAACATATTATTGCTCGGAATAACAAAATTCTGGGTAATGAACAATTTGGAAATTGCTAAGGTCGCAACAGTTTTTAGATACACAATTAGTCAACAGAGTTTATATTTAAAAACTTTTCAATACTCATCTTTTAATCTTACGAAAATATTTATAAATGTCTGGAGTTTTTACTCCTCAATCAGACTGTACATATCCGTTTAATCAACTGCACGCGTTGATCGGGCGCGAGAATAGGTGCATATTTTAAACAGGGGAGTGCTGTTTGTATATATTAATGTGCTTAAGGAGATGTACTTACTTTTAAAAAATTTTAATGTAAATTGTGATGCTCGACGTTGTGGTATGGCATTGTTTGGCAACCGCCCTAAATGTTATTGTTTGTATTGTAGTGTTTCTTCTTCTTCTTCTTGTATAAGTGCCATATTCTCAGCGGACTTTGGCAACCATTCCAACCCAGATAATTATGTTGGCTGCAGCTCTAAATAAATTGACGAATGCTTTTCGTGTCCACTGACACAGGTTTCGCAACCGTTAAGTTCTACGTCTATCGGCGCCCCTCTCATCCGCAGGGGTCCCTCGTTTTTTTTAATTATTTTTATTAACTATAGGATGCGATATTTATCGGTTCTCTTAATGTGGCCAAAATAGGTCCATTTTCTCTTCTACAGTCGTCAGGATATCTTTGGTTTTATTGCCGTTGCAGGATGGTTTGATGGGTAAGTTGAAGGGTTCAGAATGCTCTGAGCATACGACGACTACACTGCATTTCGCAGGCTTCCAATCTCTTGTATATAATGTCCACGCTTCTGCACCATATGGTACTACCGAGAATATCTAGCACTTCAGCACTCAGAGTCTCATATTTAGATTGAGGTGAATGTCACACAGTACTCTCTCAAGCTACTGCAGGCAGTCCTTGCTTTCCCAACGCGGGTACAGATTCCATTCCGTGATCCTATTTGTCCCTGAGGGTGCAACTCAGGTATGTAGAAGACATTTTTTGAAGTAGTTCTTCCTCAACTTCAAACGTGTTGTCGATGTTGGAATTATTGCTCACAATTATCACCTTGGGTTTCTTGATGTTACGATGCCTACCGTATTTTTTGTTTTCTTGTGCAACTTGGTTCTTTAACCTTTGAACACTTTCGGTGCTATACACCAGTAATACTATACCGTCAACACAGCTCAGGTTGTTAACAACCTCACCATTTATTCTTACACCATCGCTGGGTCATATAATGCTTTTTTAAATAGATGTTTCTAATAGTAATTAAATAGAAAGTTTAGAATTTAGAAGTTTAGAATTAAATAGAAGTGGTGACAAGACACATCCCTGACGTGTTCCTGTATGAAGTTCGAATGGTTTCAATAGATGGAGATCAACGCGTACTTGACCTTTTTGTTGTTGGTATGGTCGGGTGTCGTCTTATTTGACGGGCTGCCCTTCGCAGTACAAATCACCACCACACTTGCATAGATATATTGCTCTCTTTCTAGCTCCTTATTGCGTAAAGGGTATTACAGCGAACGCAAGTCTTACAGATTGCCGCTCGTAAAGTCTATGAAATGCACTGCGGTGACTTGTGAAACGAAAAGAGATAGCACTTACAATGTTCAGTGGTTCCAAAACAAGTGATTTCTAATGTAACGACATACAGAAGATCTTATAAAATCTTGGTGGCATCGTGAAATTATAGTTGACAAGGTGGAACCTTTAATAATTAATTTGGGTGATGATTCATCGGACAGTGAGGACGAGCAATATGAAGGCGACAGGGATTAAACTGTTTTAGTAAAATCAAGTGGTCCATATTCATCAAATGCAATAATATTTTTATTTCAGTCATTTTTAATTGTGTGCAAAATAAGAAACTAAATGAAATTTAATCTTTTAGTCGATGTTATTTAGTAATGATAAAAAATGATATTTAGTTTGTGCGTGAGTCATTCCAGTTTGTGTTTAACCTATTTTAAATTTTGCACTTGATTTAGCATTTTTAGTTATTAGTATTTTAGTAGAAAGATAATTATTTTAATATTTGAATAACTCTTCTTTAAATTCAGATATTTAAAAATAAAATCTAATTTCTCGTGCAAATTAGATGCAATAATAATCTTCAAGCTGTTTTGTTTTTGATTTATATTAAGAATATTGAGATTAAACATGTTAAATATTGGTAAATAAATGTTGGTTTTTAATTAACTGCAAAGAGGCTTAATTATTGTACTTTACTAGCTACATTTAATTCGACACTCGTTTTTGGTCACTGGATTCTTGAGCACGTGGCCGCCCATCTTAGTTCAACCGGTTATTTTACCTGATTGCGGACTTTGCAGCCGACTATAGAGAATTGCGATAATTAGGGGGGTTTCCTCTGGATTATTCCAGATGCTTGTAACACATGCATTAAGGTTTGACGATGATGTTTATCAAATCAAGAAGCATATGTTAATGTCTCTTGCACTTTGGATAAGCACCTTTGGGCTGAAAACTGATTTTCGTGTGTCTAGACCGTTTCTGAACTTTAATTGTGTTTTCTGATGGTTTACTACAAGGGTGGATACATTCGGCCGTATATGACATACAGAAATATTTAAGGGTATGGTTAATTAGGCTTAGAGTCCGGTGTGTCTTGCGTTGTCTTGCGGTAGATTTTTTGGAATGCGGTAAACATTGATTCAAACCATTCATCTGGCATATTTCTCGTGTTATATATTTTGCTGAATAGCTCATCATCATCATCATCATCATCTGACATGGAGCTGACTCGAGGGTCACTCCTGGATTACGCCAGGCCCACCCCACGGCAGTAGGTGGGAAGGAATTTATGGGATATGGTGGGATCGGGTGGGGTGTTGCACCGCGTTAGCATGCCTGCAGTGTATACCGCAAGGCACCGCTGCTGCAACACCAGGTAGTTAGTAAGCTACGCATCAATGGGATTTTTCGTACGTAACCGGGACCGTTATGCGATTATGCATTTGACTCTAATAAACTTTGGTATCAAAGTTTCACATTGTTCGTATCTCTTATGTATATATTGTTCTAAGGTAACAGATTCCACCTAGCTTAGTTTCCTAATAACTAATAACTTAATATTAACCCCAAGTCCACTTAATTTCCACTTAATTTTAATGTCGACTCTCGATTCTTCTTCCTTCTTTTCCATCCTCCCCTCTGCCGTTGTCGGCTAGGAGTTCATCGTTTTCTTTCTCACTGGTACTTGTTTCGTTCCTTCTCCTTTGTTTCCTCTTCCTCACCCTCTTGCTGCTTCTTCTTCTTCGTTATCCTGTTCTTCTTCAATCGATTCTTGATCGGAGGTCGGACTTGCTTCCTAGTGTATTTCTATTGACGCTTTTAGTATTTCTGCTGCTGCTGCTATTGGTGCGGCTCCTTCCCAAAACCTCTCATCCCCTAGGTCGTCTAAATAGGCTTCTATTTGTAGTGCTGGATCGTGGGCATGATCCAGGTGATTGTAGCGCGGAGCCAGATTTTTTATATTTTCCTCCGGTTGCAACTGGAAATTTTGTAGATTTTCGCTGATGTATGACACGTTTTTTTTTTAAGTTGAAAGCTTCCTGTTTGAGCTGTTCCCGCAGTGCTGTGCCCCCTGTGTTTTGATCTGCTATCGAGGTGAATAAGTTTCCATCTCCTGAAATTTTCCGAACTGTCAGTTTGTGTCTGTCCGTAAATACTGTTTCCTGTTCCATGGTCTGTATTGTGTTTCCTGCTTTTGATAATTGCCGTTGTGTAGTCTTCAGTGTTTATCTTCCTACCTTCCAATATTATTGGTTCTGCTTGACCGCACCCCGTACTGTTAGATATCGGACCTACCTAATTTGCGGTCTCTGAATAAAATTAAACTTAATATAAAATAAAATAAAAATTGCATACGATTAAATAACATAAATTGGATTAAATGAGATTAATGTTTACAATTCATTTATTACGTTAAGAGGTTACAATTGCCTACCACAGTGCGATTTTATGAACGCTATCTGATTCACAATGAAATGCAGTAGTTTTACATGCAATGAAAATCCGAAAACAAATTTTACTTAATTGTATGATTATAAAATTGACGTATTTACTACTTTTCTGCTTATTAGCTACACAACACTGCGAATTTTTAGACACTGTATGATTCACAATGAAATACAGTAGAAAATGTTACTATCTTGCATGGGTTCAAAATGGACTTATTTATTAAAAGTACCCCTTGCTTTTCTTGGGAATTTGGCCCTAGTCGGATAGTATTATCCTCGATTGAAATTTATGGTCTTATTCCAAGAATTCAGTTTTTAGTTGAGACGGCTTGTTTGTCGGCCTGCTTCTATTTCCGTCGCCCAAGGGTTTCTACCTGTTGTCTACCCCTGTTCTATTTCCAAGAACCGTCCCTGAAGCCTATCCTCTTGTACTGAACATGCACTTGTTACAAGATCCCCCGTTTCGATTTCCCTGTCCTGCTTACTACAATACTAGACTACTACTACTACTACACTAGTTGATCACTTAGCTTTTCTCTTCTTCTCTCCCTAGTTTTTGCTGTTTTTCCTCTGTTTTCTTGTTGACAGCTAACCTTTCACCTTTGATCGGTCAGCCGATAGAGCAGGTGGTCGCTGGTTCACTTGATATTTCATACACCTTCACTTCACTCACTTGGTAATTTCCACACAGAAATAATTCGTAAACACGTCTCGCTAACCAATTTTGCCCGAGAGAGCCCAAAAGCACCTCCGTTTCCTCGCTCGTCGCAAACGGAACTCCGTTATATTTTCTGCTGAATAGCTGCACACAAATGTTCCTCCTCCAATATTTTCAATAGTTGCATTTAACCTGGTCCTGGTGCTTTGTGATTTTTTCATTCGTTTGATGCCTTCTTACTTCTTCTTCGGTGATTTCTAATGTGTTTTTCTCTCGTTCTGATATCGGTGTTTCTCATCGTTCATCGTGAAACAATTCCTTCCATCTGCTTTTTCTCTCTTCGGTGTCCCAAATTATAGTTGCACGCTTACGTTATTTGCTTTTACAATTCCCGCCGCCTCTTTAATTTTTCTATGTAAGTTGTTCGGCTTTGATTCCAACTCTTCAATTTCTTTGCACTTTTCTGTTAGCTAGTTTTTTTTAAGATTGTCCAAATTTCTTCTATGACTATGTCCTTGCAGTTCCTAATAACACAAAAAAATACTTACACTTTTTGAATAGTTAAATAGCGGCAAAAATTTATATTTTGCAACTTTACTTTAAAGGAATATCCGCTTTATCTGAATACGCTTTTTAAATGAGCTAGACATTTCATAAAGATCTTCATTAATTGTAAATATAGAAACTGTAGTGTCTTGAAACCTGTAGATGTATTATTTAAAATAAAATGTTAGAAAGATTAACACATTCTTAAACTTTTGTTAGATGTATGGATTCTATGCATTTTAGAACAGAAGAATCTCTCGAGAACTGGTTTATTTGTCTACTTGTAGTCGATTCTAAACATTTTGAAGTAAGGTTTCATTCAGAAAACTATCTTTGAGAAACTTCTTACTGATGGGCTATATTTTGCAGGTGGTTTCCGTTCGAACATTTTACTTTTACGAAATATTGCGCTCTGAATTTGTTTTTGATTATACCTACCCGATTTGAAATTCTTGCAACATTTATATTTATTGTTTTAATACTCATATAGGTATTAAATCTCGACATAATTTGCTAATCCCTAAACTATATTTAATGTATGTACAAGTAGATATTCTAAGATTTTTTTAAGATATAAAAATCTAAAAGGCGTTCTGTTCCACTTTCCATCAAATCAACCTTAAATAGATCGTACCATTTGCCTGTAAAAACGAACGCACCTAATTTCAAAAAGCCGGAAAGAAAGTTCTTTTAGTTTTGTGTCGACCCGGAATTTTTGCGGACGAGTAAAATAATTGCGTAAAGTTTTCAGTCTGCAAGCTTTTTCCCGCACCGTAAGGACGCCCGGATTTGAATGTTTCGGAGTGCGAGCGCTTCCTTTTATTTCGAATAAATTTCGGAACAGCAATCACCGATGACAGATTTATGAAAATATTTGTCTGAAACGGCAGTTATTTTAAATATTCGTCGGAATCATTTGATTATGCAGATATGCACATAAAAACAAGAAGATCGCGGCGCTTTGAATTTGTTTTGCGGTCTCGGCCGCCTCAAATATAGCGCAAGATTAAGAAAACGCCTCTACGCAAGTATAAATTTTACGAAAATGCTTTCGAAACTATACTTTTTATTTTAGTTCGAAAAAATTGTTAAATTTCGCCCGAAGCAATCCGCGAAGCTAGCCAAAGTTTTTTTTCTTTATTCTACTTTCTCAATTTCAAGTTTTACAATTTGAGTCGTTTCATGGGGCAATAAAATTCTTTTCCTTGTGTTCATTTCATACAAGATCGTAACATCTTGCATAGTGTAATATGATTTCGGTTTGTTTTCTGTGACGGATCCGTCGCTGTCCTTGTTTGCTTTATTATAATTGCGTTAGCCGAGATGGGAAAGAGGGACGTATTAAGGGCAAATGCGGTTGGGGTTTCTTTCATCCGTAGTGACACAATAACCGTTTTATAGCTAATTGTCATTGGTTTATGGCTCAATATGGCGACTAGTCTAGTTTAAAGCTGATTGGCCTCGCGGGATTCGCATCATAAACCGATTGAAGCTCTATAAAATGTTAGCGGATGTTGCAAAAGTTCTCTTATAAAAAGTAATTGTTTTTAGGATTACCATTTGATTTATTTCATTTGGTAGATTGGAAAGTTGTGCAGAGACGTTTCTGTAACCTGCGAATTAATACGTAAGAAAGTTTCCTTTAAAAAATTTGTTTAGTGGCTATAATAATTGCTTATCAAAGATATCCAGTTCGGAAACAAATCATTATTTGCAATCTCGAGGTGTAGACTTTTGCGTCGACTATACAGGAGTATAAGGTTTGTAATAATAGGGTATTTTACATGTTTATTGGGTTGAAATGGAAGCCATTTAAAATATCCCTAGGCGTCAGTTGACAGCACTGCGCCCTTAATACAACCCAATGTGCTAACATACCTAACTAGGTTTACTTGCGGAAGTTTTAATACACAATTAAAATACTGTTTTCATAATTTCATTAGCGAAACATTTTGCGATGGAATTATGAAGTAGAATTCCGGCGCTCCACCACACCCTAATTTAGAGGAAATAAAAATGTGGCCCTGTTTTACCTCAGACTTCTTCGACGTCTTTAATTTTAAGGAATGGTAAACTTACAGTAAGAAAATAAATTAAGTAAATGTTAATTAGTACATTTATTGATGCTATTATTGATAAAGTTTAACTATAAACACTTAAGAATGTACAGGGGTTTTCAAAAAAGGTTGGATTATTTACTAACGAGTAGCACTCGGCAAACCAAACAAAAAAAAATGAGTCTACATAGGCCTGCAAGCCTACTATTCCAGAGATAGAGACAATTTTGTATTTTAATCAATAAACTGCAATAGTAGGCTTACATTGGCGACGAGAAACCAATTTTAAGTTATTATTATTTGTGTATTGTACACAATTTTATCCCATACCATGTCCAGCGAGTACAAGCCCTTACGGCTTCTGATTATGCTTCAAGAATGATGTTTTTTAGATGCACACTGAGAACAGTTGCAGAAAATCCACACTTTGCTGCCAATCGTTTATTTACCGTTGAAGCTACTTCTATCATTAACGGTATGATTAATCTGTATAATAATCATGTTTAAGCAGACGAAAATCCTTGCGCTGTTGTTGAGTGAAGACATCAGTATGAATTTTCGTTAAATGTTTAACTGGATATTTTGGAAGGTCTGATAGGGTCAGTAGTTTTCAAATCGTTTGACCGGTGAACTGTATGTTGACTTATTGAATAATATTATTGGAAGACGTAGTCCTGAATGATAGTGTTCATCTGTGGTTTAGGCACGATGGAGCTCTTACACATTTTTAAATCAATATCGGAGAATACTATAACTTATAACGATAAATGTACAGCACAAGGGTTCTAATTGCGGCACTGCCTAGATCCTCTGATTTTAATTCACTTGACCTTCGTATGTGGGCAAATGTTATATTTATTTACTTATTAATGCATTTTGTGTTCGGGTATTTATAATAATGCAATTTATTAATTAAAAACAAAATCTGTTCTATCTTTGAAATAGTTGGTTTGCGGGCATATGCCGATTAAGACTTTTTTAGTTTGATGAGCTCTATACGTAGGTAAAGAGTCCGACCTTCCTTTAAACCTTTTGTATATGCGTTAAACATTTAACACAAACCTGAATAATTAAACTTTGATGTACCTACATTTGTTGGAATAAATCAATTAGGAAAAATCATTGGGAAATAGTGGCGGTAAAAAATCACACGGGAAAAGCAAGTAGAACAAGTTATCAGTAAAAGGCAAAATGTTAACAGCTGTTTCGTTTTCCATGTTAATACAATAATAATATAAATCATTGAATAATTTTATACGATTTTTTGATAATATGGAATATACAATGCTTCTTCAAAAACCGCTAATCCAACTGACATAAGCTCTAAGTTATCTAATATCAGCTAATTAATTATCGTGTGTTTTTTTAATTTGACGCCAAAGTAGACGCTGAAAAGTTTATTGTGAACCTATCACAAAACAGCTGTTTCAACCTAACCTCACTTTTTGAATTTGTGGTCGTTTACTTGGATTTCTTAGCTTTTTGTGGATTTTTAGCCTGTAATTTGAGAAGTCAGTCTTTTTCAAGATTAAATTGAATATTCCATCAGTGAAATACGTAAGTGCTGTACAGTTTATGTTATCGTTAAGGTGGGGTATGACATACCCCATGGTAAATGTTTAATTCTGTAATTTATGCAACTTTACATACTGCTATGCGTCGCTGTCAGTACCTTCAATTTAAACATTCTGGAAGAGATTAGTGATGTGATACCAGCGTTAGAGTGTGGTTGTGTACAATTATAAGTATTCAAAGTTGTTTGGGGTATACGCTACCCCACCTTACCATCTAAGTAATAATTTATAGAAAGGTGATTATAAATTTACATTGATGTTTTTGCCTCAGATAAAAAAAATTTTATACTTTATAGCATCTAGAATGTCGTACGAGGCGGAACAGGCAAAATTGCAGAAATTATGGGAGGAAATAGATGAAGTAGAAATATGTTTTGGCACAGAATCTGAAAATGAGTCCTCTGATTATGTGAGTAAACGTTCCGAAGATTCTGCCACTGAACAAGAAGATCAGGAGGAAGAAGAGAATGAAGAAGGAGAAGATGACGAAGAAAGTGACGATGATCAAGTTGCCATAGAAACACGTAAATTGCCTTGTTATATTGCCAAAGATAAAACTACTCGATGGAAAAAGTATTCTTACCCAACCAATGTGCGTACAAGATCTGTAGACATTATAACACATTTACCAAGTCAAAAAGGTGGAAAAAGTAGCAAAAACTATAACAGATTGTAGGCACCTTTTTTTGACGAAGTTATGCTAAATGATATTGTCAGATACACAAATCAACGGATATTTTTGCAGTCTACGAAATACAATCTTCTTCTTCTTCTTCTGTGTATAGGCCAATGGCCTGTTAATTACCTACAATCAGTAGGTCCTGTGAGCCCTCTTTGCACGTATGCCGGGCAGGAGGCTAGCCTAACCCGTCGAACAGAGAAGAGAAGTTCCACTACAAGGTTAACGATTGTCAACGATGTTTGTAAGACAACCGGGACCGACGGTTTTACGTACCCTCCGAAGCACGATCGGTTGCATATGCCACTATATTGGTCCGCCCATTTGAGTACTGACCGCGCGGATTGTGCTGGACTACGAATACCGTTTGACCGGCGTCCGCAGCGCTCCGCTATGCAACCGATTCGAAATACAATGATTCCTCAAAATATGTTGTAAAAACAACAACTCTATTAGAGCTGAAAGCCGTAATCGGTTTGCTTTATTTAACGGGTCTTTTTAGGTCCAACAGGCAGAATTTAGAAGATCTGTGGAATACAGATGGCACAGGAGTCGATATATTGCGATCCACAATGCACTTGAAAATGTTTACGTTTCTCCTGTCTTGTCTTCGCTTTGATGATGCAGATAGTAGACAAGAAAGGCGTACCTTAGACAAACTGGCGCCGATTAGAACCGTGTTCGAACAATTTATTGAACATTGCCAAAGCCATCTTATACCCAGCGACTACGTAACTATTGATGAAAAGCTCGAAGGTTTTCGTGGACGTTGTGGGTTTAAGCAATATCCCAAACAAGCCTGCAAAGTATGGATTAAAATTTTTGCTCTTGTGGATACCAAGCTATATTATGTACTCAACATGGAAATTTACGCAGGGAAACAGCCTGATGGCCCCTATTCAGTAAGTAACAAAACTGAAGACGTTGTTATCCGCCAGATTATATCAATATCAGGTTCACGAAGAAATGTGACCTTCGATAGATGGTTTACAAGTTATCCGCTAGTTATGAGATTACTAAAAAAGCACCAGCTAACATCCGTTGCTACAATAAAAATCAGCAAAAGAGAACTTCCTCTTGAAATATCTACTACTAAAGGTCGTCGTCATCCTGTAAAAAGTACAATTTTGCGTTTCAAAAGGATGTTACTGTTATGTCATACGTACCGAAGGTAGGAAAAAACATTTGTATGATATCAACCCTTCATCATGATGACAAAATAGACGAAGATACAGGGGAGGCTGCTAAGTCAGAAATAATCACTTTTTATAATTCCACCAAATGTGCCGTTGATACAGTGGATCAGCTCTCAGCTACATATAATGTGTCAAGGAACAGCAATAGATGGCCGCTTACTGTATTTTATTCTTTATTAAATACAGTAGGAATCAATTCGATGATTGTATACAAGTTGAACACAGACACAAATTGAAAAAGAAGAGATTATAAAAAACAATTGGGATTGGCACTGGTTTCAGGCATTCTCAAAGTTAGAAAAGACAACCCGCATGTACGAAGGCTTATTCGTCAAAAAATTTCTGAAAAATTTAAATCTAGGGAAGGTCCAAGTCATAAGAAGAGTAACATTTCAAGAAGGTGTAACATTTGTCCCAAAACAAAGGATAGAAAATCATCTAAACAATGTTCAGCTTGTAAAAATTTTATTTGCATGCAACATGCGAACCTCATTTGTGACACCTGTTGTAATGAAGACCAATCCGAGTAACTGGAGAAATTAGTAGTTTCGGCTTTAATTATATATTTATGAAGAAGAATATGTGGTCCAACTTTTTTTTTAATAGCTTTTCTTTTTTGTATGGCCTTGAAGATATGTCTGTTTATAATGTATGCAATTTCATATGCTTCACTTATTTTAAGCTGACTCATTTGTAATTAATCTTTAAGTTAAATAATAAATCTTATGTTTATAATAGTAGATCTTCTTCTTCTCCAATGTCGTCTCTATTCAGAGGTTGGCGACCACCTGGTTAAATTGTCCTCTGTCATTCGCAGTTCGGAAGAGTTGTTCGACGTTTGTTCCGGAGCCAAGATAGTATCTTTTTCCCTACTGCTCTTCTTCCTACAAGTTTTCCTTTAATTATTAACCGTGGTAGTTTATATTTCGTGTTCCGGAGGATGTGTCCAAACTACGCAGTCTTTCTTTTTTAACTATACTTCATAATTCGTTATCCTTTTCTATTCTTCTCAATATCACTCACTATTTCAGTCCAAGATATTTTTAGAATTCTTCTTAGTGTCCACATTTCGAATGATTCTATTCGTTTCATAGTTGCTTTCTTTAACGTCCAAGCCTCAACCCCATGTAGCAAATTAGACCACACGTAACACTTAAGGAATTTCAATCGGATTGCAAGATCAAGGTTTCTATTGCTTAGTATCGATTTAAACTTAACGGAAGCACTTATAGCTATTTCAATTCTTGTTCAGATTTCTTCATCCGGTTCTAATGAATCGTTAATCCAACACCCAAGATATTTATACTTTCGGATTCTCTCAATAGGCACGTTATTAACCGTAAGTTGTATTTGACCCACCGGTACTTTGCTAATTATCATGAATTTTGTTTTGTTTATATTCATGCTTAGTCCTGCTAATTTGCATTCGTTATTTAATAGTAGATCAATTCCCCTAAAACAGCATTTTTTTAAATAATGCTTTGAAAAAATATGTCGAAAAATAAAATTGGGGTATATTAAACCCCACCTTACTATTCATGCAAAAAAATTTCACCTTACTGATGCAGGGTTAAAGAACATCAATCTCATTGTCTGCAATCTTTATCTGTCGGTTGCTTGTGTTTGGTAACGTTACGTCTCTTCAAATAAATTGGTTTGGTTAATGAACATAAAATTTTTTCAAGAAGTTCAGTTGTCAGCTATCTACTTTCACGGACGAGGTCTAGTTTTATTTATGGTATGGTTTGGGAAGGAGGAACGAAAGAGGAGAGCGACAAATTCAATTCGCTATAGACAGTGATCGCACCACCACGACTTTCCATCATTCACAAAGACTCTCCACGTGGATCTCACTCAACAAGCAGTATAAAAATCCAATAGGTTACGTGATGACGAAAACGAGATGGAGGACCTCGATCATCGATCAACAACGTGAAGGCGAAACAAAGCTTCCAGTGTGGGTCAGATCACAAACTATTACAGGCTGACTTCAACATGAAAGTCCACAAAACCAGAATCCTAGAATAATAAGAAAACAGTTAAAACCCAAAGCAGAAGAACAATTACAACAAGAATTACAGACAAGCAAAAAACCCGACACCTCCAAAGAGTCGGACCAATCTGGCAGTAAACAAAAACATGGATCACGAAAGCAATGGAGAGGTGCACGCAAGACGACAGAAGTCTGAAACAAAAACATTGGATAACGTAGGAAAGTATACGAAAAATAGGAGAAAGGAGGGAAATCACCACAACCAAAAAAACTTGAAGCTGAGAGAAATAAATCTGCAAATCAAACAGTTACGCAGGCGAGATAAAAATAATCAAATAAACAGAATATCCGAGGAAATAAGAAACACACAAATAGTAACGAGCCACATGAACTATATAAGCAAGTAAAATATCTAGCACGTGAGTTCAGCCACACACACAAAGTATACAGGATTCGAATGGCAATTTAGTTAGAAATGCAGAGGGAATAGCAGAAGTTTGGAAACAATACTGCTGCAATCTATTCAATAACCCTACGATACATATAGCACCCATAACAGACGAAATACTAAATACTAAAAAAAATTGAAACACCGAATAATAAATTAGGAAATCGGAAAGCATCCGGCGCCGATGGCATAACCGTGGAAATCATCAAGGCTACAGGGGAAATCGGAATCCGCACAATACAAGTGATATGGCAAAAGATATGGCAGTCAGGAAAGTAGCCACAGGAGTGGTGTAAATCGATAAAAAAAGGACCACATACGAATTGTAATAACTACAGGATGACTGCATTGATCAGCACACGTCAGCAAGGTACTGTTCAGCATAATTAACAAACGCCTAAAGTCATACTTCCTCCATCAGGTACTAGACGAACAGACAGGTTTTATGCGTGGAAAAACACACGCGAACAGATCTTAAACACACGACAACTAATTGAAAAAGGGCGCGAAGTCAACACAAAGATGTACCTATGCTTTGTTGACTATCAGAAAGCGTTTGATTCCGTAAAATGGGATAAGATTTATATAATACAAAGCGAAATGGGAAACCCCCTTATTTAATTTAACTCATCCGAAATCTTTATGAGAAAAATAGCGCTAAAGTAAGAGTCAATAACGTAGACTCAGAATCCTTCACAACTAAGGCAGGTGTGAGACAAGGGTGTATTGTCTCCCCTTTACTTTTCAACATATACACCGAACACATAATGGGCATAGTAATGGATGAATGAGAAGGCGGAATAACCATTCGGGGCAGACGTATAAGTAATCTCAGATACGCGGACGACATCTTCATCATAACACCAAGTGAAGAAGAACTGGAAGCGATCATGAATAGACTAGTAGACGTCAGCAGAACCTACGGCCTAAAAATCAACGAATCGAAGACAAAAGTGGTAATTATAGACAGAGCAAATCCTAATCAACAGCAGATCTAATGACAGTACAAATCGGAAATTCGAAGACGATTGGCAATAGCACGCACTGCGACCACACGGAAATCTAGAAATACATAAGCATAACTAAGAACACCAAACAAAGATTAATAAAAACGCTAATCTTTCCCATACCAAGGACGGCCCAACGCACAAACCAATCGATCATAGAAGAACTGGACATATAAGAAAGGCTGATTACGACCATATCCCAGTCATACCTCAGATATTTCGGACATCTCGCGAGACGTGATAATGCCATGGAAATCTTAGTAATTCAATGGAAAATGGAAGGACGCCGGTCGAAGAGCAGGTCGCCGAAGCGATGGATCGACCAAATGAAGACGATAACAGAACAAACGTTACAAGAAGCTAATCACTCAGCTCAATATAGAAATCTCTGGAAGGCGACCATCAACTCGACTACTTAATTCATGATGTCACCATACCCCGACGGGGGGTGAACGGACTGAGGAAGAGGATATTAATTCGCAGAGCATGCGTTTATGGAGTTGGAAGAAACCTAATTTTATGGCAGAGAACCCTCTTTATCTTCAAAAAACAGGAGTGTGGGCGACCATTTCACGGCGTAGAATAGTTGGACCATACTGTTTTGAAGGTAAAAGTAAGACAGAAGTGTTTATTTGTTTAAGAATCAACGAAGACTTTTTTCAGGCACTTTGAATAAAAGAAAGGTGGCGAGAAGAGATTTTACAGCCTTTTTTCGAAGAGCTTCATGACGATGAATTCTGATTTTGTTTTTGCCAACACAATGTGGCCACTGCGCACATAACACATGATACCTTAAATATTAGTCGAAACATCAATACTTAAACCTGCCAGATCCTGCGACCTCATGCTATGCGATTTCCTTCTATGGTCGTATTTAAAGAACTCCATTTTCCAGCAGCCAATACATGATTTGAATTAATTGCAGCACAGAATATTGTAAACAATTAATGAAATTAATAATCCATCCGTATATGTTAATAAATGTCAGCAATTGAGATTGAGCGAAGAGTTCGAGGGTGCCTGAGTGAAGGTGGTGGACATTTCGATTATTTGTCATAAATTCTGCGTCTATTGCAATTAAGTTACAATTAGGTTATCATTTGATTGAAATTTATTATTATTATTGTTAATTAAACCTATTTTAAATGTTCGGATTTGAATGCTTTCTTGTCAACCGTTTATAAAAGTAGAGTTAGGTCCGTTTTGTGATATGTTACTTTGACGTCAAATATAAACAACACTCGATACAAGGATACCGTGTTGATTGAAAAAAAAATAAGTTAGATTGTGTGACGTGACAGAAGCCTGAAAATTGATTAATTTTTGTAAAAAAAAAACTCGCCGTGCAGAACTTCCAGGAATATTTGAAAATTTCGTGATTAGCGTATATCTAACGAACTTATACTTATGTTTCTGTTAATTATTTAGCTGATAGCTTCAAGGGGTTCATAAAACGACCTGGCAACCATAAATGTAATTTTTTACATCTATAAATCATTATATGCGTATCTCTGCCCGCCCTAGGGTAGACTACTTGGATTCTGGAGAGCAGACTAGAGCCAATGTAAAAGACAATACATATAATATATGATAAAGTAAATTGGTAACAAAGTTTTGGTAGTATCCTGTTTTTAAAAAAATCGTGTAAATCTTCACATTCAGGCTGTGTGAATTGTTGTTAAGGGACAGTAGCTTGTAATAAAGTGAAAAAATTTCTCTAAAATAATTCCACATATGTCGTAAAAGTAGATTAATGTCATCGTATTTTACACAACCTTTGGTAATTTTTTTTATGATCCTATTTTTCTCTTTAGTAGCCCCTTAACCATATTTCATATTTTGGCACGCTTATATCGTTTCATAAATAAAAAATTAAAAGTGATTCATTATTATGAGGTACTAATAAATAAATAATTGGGATTTTGTAAAACCATCACTTGCTTGTTTTAAAAATTTAATTGGTATGGATTACATGCTTCGGCTTCAAACCAACACGTCTTCAGAAATCGTTTTATTTAAGACGAATTTAAAGTTCCGATGGCTGAAAAACGAATTTTTACTTTGTCTATTTGTGTTTTTATTTGTAGTGTTATTCTCCGAGTACTTCATTTCGTCGAACGATCTTAATATGATTGCACCGTATTTTTTCCCTTGAGGATGGTATTATTATTCATTTCGGAACGTGCCCATGTGACCAATCAAATCTTGTAAATTACGCAAGGGCAACTGTGCTTTATGATTATCCGCTATCATCCTTTTTAAGTATGTAATGTACCAAAAACGTTCAGGTCTACTTTTTTTTTAAATCGTCATGTAAAATGTAAATAAATAGGACATTCAATGGCAATGATTAGGTTGAGGAATAATGTTGCTTCTTTGTTCGTAAAATTTCAGAAGAAATGTAAGAGAAATCTGCTAACATAGTTACGCTAAGATATCTTCAAGTGCTAATGTTAATTATATATAGTTTCTTAATTAAGTTGTCTTGCTATGTTAACAAAATTATACTTAAAACTTAAAATTAATATACAGGGTGTATCAGAAATAGGTACAAATATTTAAACCAGTAATAGATTGGCTCAAGTAGAATTTAATGGTACTATTTATTTTTCAAAAATCATTAATTTTATTTTTTTGAAGTAAAAAATAAAATAAAATTTTGTTTGAGAACTGCTGATGATACATAGAAAATGCATTTTAACTGTAGAAGGTTATTACTTAATTGTAAAGTAAATCCAAAGTGGCAAATACGTAAAAACTTGTCTGGATTGTGATAACAACAACAGACTGAATAGAAATTACTGACCTACCTAATCGTATTGGTTTGTGGTAGGTGGTAAGATTTTTTTGCACTTCTATCTTACTCTCCTGTGCATAACATGTCTTTGAACTCATATTTTTGATATTATTCTGCGATACTCGAACAATTTTGGGTCAAATCTTCAATTATTAGTTTCTCATATCTTAAGGGTCCCATTGTCAAAGAAATATTTTTTCTAGTTTGTATATATTCTAATCTACCATCGGATTTAATTTTTGTACCTATTTCTGATACACCCTGTATAGTATTGTAGATTACGCAATACCCTGCCGTTTTCAACAGTTATTTAATAAGTTTAATTTTTCAAAATCCACACTAACATAACAGCAAACTTATATCAGTTTTAATCTGCTCATAGCAAAAAAAATCTTAACCGTAGGAAGACTTTAAATTGATGAATACAATCAAATTTCACATTATTAAATTTAAGATTCTCCATTTCTGTCAGTTTACTTTTAGTTTCTTTTTATGGCGTTTTCTAACGAGTAACGTGCTACTAAAAAGTTAATCTCTGTTTATTATAAACATTTGTTTCGTAAATTTTTTCTGTTAGTGATTTGCAATAAAAGATTCCATTTTTTGGAAAACATTTAGCAAAATTGCTGCGATCTTTCAGGTCTCAGGATAGTTTGGAAAACAAACTCCCAAAGAATTACTAGGTAACAAATCGGCAGACACAATAATACGAAAATAATCGGCTTTGGTTAAACCAAACATAATTCTGTTAAGTGGTAAAATCTGGCCGGAACAGGAAAAGCAGCGGAAACTCGACTTTTCCGTCGAATGTACCTAAACAGTAGTCTACTGAATTGATTGTCAAGTGTTTCACTACAATCTCGGCTTCTTGGACGGGGAAAATCTTGAAAGTACGCGGTTTGGTGTCTCGCTCTAGTTAAGTTCCGTTTGAGTTCGCCGACGAAGACAGAAGGAAATTCGTAGATGGTGTAGGAAGCAAATCGAGTTTGGTTCATTATCTACTAGCCCGGAGCAGTACTGAGGCTGCTTTTCCGGTATATTACAGCGCGTCATATAACCCCAAATCGCTAAACGATTTATAATGGGAAAATGCATTTTCCGATACCCTTGATGCGATAGCGTTTGTCTCAAAATAAAGCTTGTCGGTTTTTTAGCTTAATGCCGGACGTTTCCTTAGCTATACTCCTAATGTTTTTTTGTTTGATAACGTAAACTGTCACTGTCAACTTTGATGGTTATTTATATTAGAAACGTATCCCTGAGTATTAGAATCATTTTGCGAATTAGAATTAGTCCAATCGCACCAAAAGTTTTAAAATTACAAGAACAAAGTATTAAATGCATTAGCGATTTAATTAAACAAATCTAGATATATTAGTTTCTACGGTTTATTTGTATACAAATCAGAGTGTTGTATGATTTAATTATTGTTGAATTTGCCATAACTAATTAACTAAGAAATATAATATTATTTATTACTTAATACTATGCTCTGGGGTCGGTTCGTGAAGTTTCCCTACTTATAAAGATGGTCCATATCTTCAGATTTTTATAGATATCAGGAAGCTTCTTTGTCTTAGACTATCACAATAAGAGATTTGACGGCCGATCCGATTTTCAAATTTAGAACAAAATCGCTTTTTAGTGTCTTTGTTGGAGCTAGTTGGACAAACTGACTTAATGTACGATTTATCACCTTATTTATTAACTAGTTATACGGATACCAGGGCAAAATATAAAGGAACACGAAGAAAATGGAAGTTAAAAATATCAGATATCTTCGTGTAATAGTCGTCATGAAATCAAGCGGGATTTCAATTGATCTAGGTAGAATTTGATTTTCAACACAGTTAATTTTGTTGGTTTAAAGCAAACCAGTTGAACCGTGGGTTATGTCTGCCGATTGGTTTAGTGTTTTTTAGAAACATTAAGCTCTGTATAGATACTACTAGGCGTTCTTATTACCTATTAGGATCGTCTTTACATAACTATACTAAATCTCTCGTGATTTTTAAGATAACCCATTCATATCAGTATGAAAATCAAAACTTTATAATTGATAATGTTTTGAGATAATTAATTTTCTCTTAATAGATGAAAATAATATTAAAAGTTTTGTGATAATATTCATCAGCCACATTAAAATCGTACATTAATCTGTATCAATTTAACAATAAATTGTTTAATATAGTGTTTAAGCAAATGAGTTTCTTCGTTTACGTGAAAATATTAATTTTAGATTCAGAACAATTACAACATTTCAAATAATAATTCTATGTTTTTAGGCACCCAAGCAGGTATTAAAAAAATAGCCTTATGGGGAGTATCTCATACCAAATTGTATCTTAGGCTAGCATGTGGCACCAACCAGAAGTTTGTGAGAAGTTATGTCTGTGAGCTTGCGTAAATTACGTCAAAATTAGGTTGACATCTATGAGAAAACTGTCAAAATAATAATCTGATAGTAGATTACATAGATTTCTATCAAGCTTTCATAATAATTGTTTGCTGCAGTTTACATAACCACGAATCTTTTTAATTTGTTGGCATTTTCATCAAATTATTTGTTTGTGATTTTGGGCAAGTTTTATAGAGAATATAAATTATAATACATGTGTGCTAGGTTAACGATGGCGCGGCGAAAGAAATACTTTTTTAATATTTGCCTTGCTAGTATATACCGATTGGCGGTCTGCACTACGAAGATAGGATATAAAAAACATTTGGATCCATGCAGCTTGACGTTTTCAATATTAGTCATAGGTAAATAGATGCGACGGATTTAATATTTTATCATCATTAACTATGCTTTTAATTTGACAGCTGCCTGTTACAGTTTCACGGAATTTGTGTTGTTTTCAAAAAAAAGTAATTAAAAACCAAAATAATAACAGTAATAATGATATGAATGTCTATGAAGTGTACGAGAAAGTACAAATTGTTAAATGGTATTATAGCGGTAGCTGGGTAGTGCAACTTGAGATTTATTTGCAGTAACGTTCGAAAATCGACCTATCCCATGTACTAATACAATACACCAACTTAGGAGGAACTTTGAGGAACACGGGTGTCTCTCTCAAACCAACCATAAAAGAATGTACAGGTACACCCAAGGAATGTTAATCAAGAAATGCAAGAAGTAAGAATATGTGCTGCTGTAGAAGTAGATCCACGCCAGAAATATTGCTCAAGATACTGGTGTCCGTCATAGTACCGTTGATTGATAAGTTTCTCAATCAACGATAGTACTGTATTAAAAGTTTTAAGAAAAATGCATGTCGTTCCTATAAACCATCGAAAACCCAACAAATTTACCCAAACGACCAAATTAGACTAATTCCTAATCGTATAATTGGAACCGAAAGCACAATTCCTTGGCTGGCTAGATCCCCGTCACTTCAAGATTTCTTCGTGTGGCCTTACATTCAGTCGAAAATGTATGGATTTGAAGAAGACAGAGCTACCATACTAGACGAACTGCGAATTCAAATTCAGGATGCATTTGCAACTATTACCGCACAAATGCTCGCTAATTTGAAAACCGGATTTTACAATCGCTTGGGCTACTGCTTAACAGAGGGGGGGGGGCGAATTGTTGGAACATTTATTGTAAATAATATCTTGCTTCAGTTAAGTTCTTGGAAGTGCTAGTGCTGATTACTTGGTTAACTTTAACTTAAAAATGTTGTTTTCTTTGTCCATTAATAATTTATTTTATGTTATTCGCTTATTTATACCAAGATTTTATGCAAAGCTTTCGTCACTTCTTTATTAATTTTTGGAAAGCTATTGTAATAGGAATTCCTAATGCGAAATGAAAATTTCATGCTTGCATACTATTAAATTAAATTATATCCACGATAAATCTGAAAGGAAGATGGATGGAACACCTAAACCGTATGGATGACGGGAGGCTACCGAAACTAGCGGTGCAATATAGGCCGACAAGAAAACGAGATATAGGTAACCTTGAAAACGCTGGAGTTGAACCGGAACAGGCCGAATAAATTCTTAAACCGTGATGACGATGATGATGATGATGATGATAAATCTGATTTTAATTCTGGTGTTTTGAATCGTTAAATTTTGAAGCACATAGTCATTTACTGATTTGTTTAAATATTAACACGAACTCATGTCTAGAGTCTCCGGGTATGCATACAATCATGATTTCGTTGTTAATAAAAATATCCTACATTTATCAAGGTGTATCGCGTGAATATTAAATTGTTTTTCTATTTCGGTTTTATAAAACCGTTCTAAGCGCACTGTTTTAGCTTAAAAACAGTACGTTAAGGAGGCCTATAATCGTACTGTTTTTAGTTTGTTTTTTACGATGTTGGTAGTTCGATTTGAATTTGAAAGTTTGAAATGTCAGTTTCAGCCACCTGTCAGTGCTGCCATAAGTGTTTATAAACTCCCTAGTAATTCGATTTGACGTAAAATTTTCTACATAAATTTATTTAAAATACTCTTAAACTTCCTCAATAGAAAAAATAGTATAAAGAACACGTTTCATAAGACCACTTGTCGCACTCGTCCATTGAAAAACTCGACGCTTCGCGTCTCGTTTTTCAAACTTGGACTCGTGCGTTAAGAAAAGGCCTTATGAAACTAGTTCTTTTATATACTCGTATGTGCTATGTTCGCACTTGAAACCGCCAATCGGTATAAACACTGAAAACTGCTTGATTGCACATCGATAGTACGTCAATTTTGGAGAAAATTCTGTGGATGTTAGAGCATGAATCAGCAGAATTTTTTACACAAGATTGTTTAAAAGTTTGCTGTATGATACGACACAGAATTTTGCATAAAAATAATTCTGTGTCGTATTGTACTACCTTAATAAACAAAACATACTGTGCTAATAGAGATTGAGTAAAATGTAGGTCTGACTAAAAGTTACTTTTATATTTTCTGTCCTAGATAGTGTCCAAAAATTATTTTGAATATGTTAAGATTTGTCTCTTTATTTTACATTAGGGGCCTAGAGACAGTCAGTTAGTTATAGTATATCCTTTTTGTCTTTAAACTTTAGAAAAGCGTACACTTACCTACAGTAACGATAATTACCTTTTAGATTATATCCTAAATTTTGTTTTGAAATGTGGATAATGTTTGAGCTAGCCACTCTGTTTTCTTTTCCGTTTTTTTGTTAAGAGATAGCAAATTTGCCTTTTTTTCTCTTATTTTTTTTAAGTGATGCTCCAAAACCTCATTTTGCTTTAATTTTTTGAGATAACATACAATAGCTTAGATCCGTATCTACATAATAAATTTAAAAATATAATGAACCTAAGAAGTGTCTTTAAATCTGTCCGTGTGTATAACTTTCGAAGGGCAAAATTGATAATTTGTTAAAAAATATTCATTAATATCTTCTTCTTCTTTAGCAGCCATTAACAGTCCACTCCTGGACATAGGCCTCCACCATGCTCTTCCACTCTATTCTATTTTGCGCCAGTTGGTGCCATTTACTTCCAGCTTTTTCTGTCACGTCGTCTATCCAACGGTTTTTTGGTCTGCCAGCGCTGGGTTTATTTAGTCTTGGTCGCCATACGACCACTCGTTTTGTCCATCTGTTTTGATCCTACCGGGCGACATGTCCTGCCCATCTCCACTTTGAGTTTGCGATGGCCGTTATCACATCTATCACTCCCGTTATTTTACTAATTTCTTTGTTGGTTATGCGATCTCTGAGGCTTATTCCCAACATTCTTCTCTCAATGGCTCTCTGAGTTCCTCTAAGTGAATTGGCAAATTTGACAGTTAAAGAAATCGCCTCCATGTCGTACGTTATTACCGGAATTATGCAGGTGTCAAAAACTTTTCTTTACAAGTTCTTTGGGATGTCGCGATTCTTTAGTATTGACCCCAATTTAGCTGTCGTTGCCCATCTCATGCGGACCCTTCTGTTAACCTCGGCACTTTGATTTTCTTTGCCGAGTTTTATTAAATGTCCCAAGTAAACATATTCTGTAACTTTTTCCGTTCAAAACGACATTTGTTATTTCGGAGGATAGGATCTTTGTTATCTTCAGATTCATTGAGAGTCCGATTTCCTTCGATGCTGTCTGGAGTTCACTCAGTGTACCCTGTAGTTCTTCTATATCACTGCTGATGAGTACAATGTCATCCGCGAAGCGGAGGTGGTTCGAGAATCTACCATCGATGTTTAAGCCTTTGTTTTGCCATTCTAGTTTCTTGAACACTTTTTCCAACGCAAGAGTGAACAATTTCTGGGAAATTGTGTCTCCATGTCTTACCCCTTTTTTTACCCGTATTTTGTTCGTTGAGTAATCATCTGCGATGTTTACTTGTAGTGTTGCATTTTCGTAGATGTATTTCAAGATGTTCCTGTATCGGGAGTCTATTCTTGCGTTGTCCATCGCGTTAAAAATGGCCCAAAGTTCTATTGAATCAAAGACTTTACTGTACTCGATAAGAGCAAGATGTAGCGGGACATTGTACTCGGTACACTTTTCTATTAGTATTCGAATTGTTTGGATATGTTCAATTGTGCTATAACCCTTACGGAAACCCTGTTCTGAGGGTTGGGATTCATCGAATTTAGTTGTTAATCTATTGGTAATAATTTTAATTAGCAGCTTATATGGGTGAGGTAAAATACTTATTGGTCTGTAATTCTCTGTTTTGAGATTGTCGCCTTTTTTATAAAGTAGAACCACTTGAGCATTTTTCCAGGTTTCAGGAATTTTTCCTTCTGTGAGGCATTTGTTTAGGAGAACCTCCATAGACTCTAATGTTCCTGTTCCGCCCGTTTTCAACATCTCGACTGAGATTCCGTCTTCGCCGGGCGCTCGGTCATTTTTCATGTTTGATAAGGCGTACCTTCTCGTCTGTTGTGATGTCAGGAAGTTGTTCTGATCCCACGTTAACTATGTTTATTTGGGCTGCGTTGCGTTGTTCTGGGTTTGTGGAAGTGTACAGCTTCGTGTAAAAGTCTTCAACAATTTTGGTTATTTTTATTTTATCAGATTCGAGGTCATTATCTGCATTTTTGAGTTGGTGTATTCTCATTCTTCCTTTTGTGTGGGCTGATATTAGAACCTTCATGCTTTTATTATTATCGACTACCTGTTTGATTTCATACGTGTTGTGTTTTCTTATATCATTCCTTATGTTCTTTCTTATCTTTCTAGTCAGTTCAGAGTATACTGATCTTTCCCTGTTCACTTTTCTTCGTTGTTTCATTAACGCTTTATTTTCTTTTGTTATTTTTGAGTGTTTGTGCTTTATTGTTGTGGCGCATATCTTTCTGGTCATTGCTATGAGGTCATTTCTTATTTTTTCTTCTAATTGATTGAATAGGAACCCGAAAACGTTTTGATTGCATAACTACTCTCTCCGTTTGGGAAAATTTTAAGTACATTAGCATTTATCTTTCAGTGTACAATAAATACTATTAAACTTTAGTATTAATGGCTTCTAAGATTTTTATCTTCATCAAAAAATGTGTTATGGACGTGGTATATGTATTGCTCTATGTTGATAAACTATTAATGTCTCCATACGAAGTAGTTACCTTATTTAACATAGCAGCACTTTGTTACGGGCCAAACGAGCTTTTTCGTCGATCCTCAACAAGAAAGGTGGAAAAGGCTTTCGGCTTAGCTCAGAGGAGTTGGGGTGGTTCACGAGAAACGCTTACGGGAGGGAAAACCGTACGTAGTTGTATACAGAGTAGGTCAAAATTAGCGAACGCCACCTTCCAAATCGCAACTGATTGCAGGTTCTCGTGGAAGGCCGAGAAGCCAACAGCTTACGGAAATCGGACTCGCCTTTATTGTACCTCCTCCTATATGTAAAGCTTGTAAAGTTCATGCACACCAAGATAAAAGTACACAAAAATAAAAGATGTGGTAAATTTCAAGACAAATATAATTCAACTATTTGAAATAGGTTACACAAAACAAAAACAAAGACTTCATCGACAATGATAATATTTATAGTTTAATATAAGATTTTGTTGGAACGTTCGAACTGAAAAAGGCTCGCCGTCAGTGTCTTGCGATATCTAATTTCTTAGAACAGATCTACGCAGTCAGTGGCGTCGGAGTTTACAATTTAATACAATTTATGATTACACTCTACAGTTAACCAAAAGAAGAAAGGACAACTGGGGACTGAAGGTCGCTTTACGTCGTATTTAAAAAAAAGGTTCCGCACTTGAAACTTGAAGATTAACTCGGAAAAAGTTTTCACCACAGAATTAGAATTTCTCCTACCTTAGTGTTGTTCGGTAGGGAGCAGAGAGAGGCACATCTGGGGTGTTTCTAAGACCTTCAGAAAGCAGGAAAAATTCGTTGGTACGCCCCTGGAGATTGGATCGCTTCCGACAGGGCTTCTTCGACGTCGAGAAAGAAGAGGCGGGAATTTCAGCTGTCAATATCTCCGCCGCTTGACGGGAGGATCACTTAAAACAGCTCGAGGAACAAACTTCCACGTGTTTGATCGCTTTATCCGACACAGTAAAGAATACAATTTCACCGAATTGCTTTTGCACAAAGCTGACACTCTGCTAATATTTTTAATCCGACTCAGTCGAGATTATTTTGCCCAACGCAAAAATACGAAACGATAACTCAATTAGCAGAAGAGCTGCGAAACAACCCGGTATCAAAAAAAAACACGTCAGTTCAGTCCCAAAGCCTAGCGTCCACTGAATTTGCCCTCGCCGCATAACATTCACCCAAGCCTAACTTGTTTTGGAACAAATTAACACGTGCGATTTCCGAGAAACATAACACTGCTTAGGCCATGCGCTGCTGACAAAAGGGGTTCTAAGAATTCCTTTTCGCCGGCGTCAACAGACTAAATAAACATGTCAAACGTTCGATTAGGTTTCGAAAGTGGCCTCTTCTTCTTCTTCTTCTTCTTCTTCTTCTTCTTCTTTTTCTTCTTCTTCTTCTTCTTCTTCTCCTTCTTCTTCTTCTCCTTCTTCTTCTTCTTCTGGTACCTATGCGGATGTTGGCCATCATCACGGCGATCCATGTTTTGTCCGATGTAGCTCTGTAGAGCGATATTTTTCTTCTTTCGGATCCTCTTTTTCCGTTCACTTTTCTCTGTAGGCTCAGTTGTAATAAGTTATATTATATTTTTTATGATGTGCACTTGGCACCTTTATTTATGCAATATTTTTATTTAAGACGCAGTTTGAAGAGATTACTGCTATATCTATGTTTTGCGAAACATGCAAACTTAGAAGCGGAACGTAAGATGTAAGAAATGTATTCGTACATTGACTAAATGAGAACTGTGCCGGCCTCGGTGGTCTAGTGGTTAGCGCGTTTGCCTTTAGATCCGAGGGACGCGGGATCGAAGCTGGCCAAGGTCGGCGAGATTTTTCTAGCGGGGAAAAATCTGAAAATGCGCCTTCTGTCGGATAAGAAGTAAAGCCGTAGGTCCCGTGCCACTGCGATGTGTGACACGTTAAAAATCACTACTGGAGTTGGAATTACTCCAGATAGGCAAAATTCTTAGTTAGGGTGTACAATGGGCCATATGGCCTAAGTGCATAGAGATGCTTGGAAAACCGCGTCCTAGATCTCGCTCTTTCAAA
>JABXWE010017837.1:0-34562 GCA_014611495.1 Limonius californicus | reverse complement strand
CTTTCGAATATTACTACATGCCCATCGTCATTAAATTTTAATTGTCAATAGGTGCTGGGACGACTTCTTAACTAGGATAATCTATTAGTAGTTATACTGCATTGCTTGTATAAAGCTACATTCGTAAATCGACACACTTACGAAGAATCTAGCTTATTGTAAGTAGAATGAAACCAGCTTTCGAATATCTCTAGATGCCCATCGTCATTAAAACTTTGGTGTCAGTTGGTGCCGGAACGACATCTTAAATAGAATCAACGTATTACTAATTACACTGCATTGCCTGTGTAAAACTACATTCGGAAATCGATAACATTATGAAGAATCTATCTTCTTGTACGCAGAATGCAACCAGCTTTCGAATATCACTAGATGCCCATCGTCATTAAAACTTTATTGTCAATAGGAGCTGGGACGGCTTCTTAACTAGAATCAAGGTATTACTATATCACACGTGTAAAAAAAACTACATGCGCAAATCGATATGAACATTTTAGCGTATAATACCCTAAATAAAGGATCCTTTCGAATGAGATATCACTGAACGTCTAGCCATTAAAAGTTGGGCGTCGATTGCACTGCGACGAGCGACGTAATCAACATATTACTCTGCTAGTCGTGTAAATCTATACTCGTAAATCGATAAAATTACAAACAATCTAGCTTATTATACGTAGAATGAAGAGAGTTTATCGTATGATATATCACTGGACCCCCCCCCCATTAAAAGAAGACGACATTGTTTCTAGAGTCAATATATTACTGTATTCTAGTCTAAAGCTAATTCGTAATGAGATAAAATGTTTGAAACCTAAAAAAAAAACACAATTGGTATAATGTAGAGCCGAAACCAGAAAAAAAAATACAAATTTTTGCTCATAATCCGTTCTTATAACTAAGAAATTTTGCGCTTTCATAGTAACTCGGTTGTTCTAAAAATTATAATTGTTTTAAAACCTTTCTAAAAGTGGCTGGTTTTGGATAATGTTTGTATGACAAAACTCTAAATCTAATGTTAATTCAATTATTTTATTATAACAGATACATTTTAACTGAACCTTCTGAAAAACATTGCACTTTCTGTTGTAAACACATTGCCCTGTAGAAACATCACAAACTATAAGAAATTCAAGTAAATGGAATACATAAATCTATTTTCAGGCTTCGGGGAAAAGCAGCTCTACCGCACGTAACTCCGAAAGTTTTCACATATAATTTGTCTTATTTTCATCGTATTTAAGAAAAGTATTCCCTCCTAATTCTGAATTCTCTAGCGGATATTCTTTAGTACATACGTGTTAGCTTCCCCTTGAAAACTTGGGGGAACTTGAAGAGGGTCGTTACTTTTTCCTGCGTTGTTCGTATCATTTTGATACATTTCTGTGTGAAGTTGTTAAGCTTTATACGGCAACTGGCGCCACTTCGTAGTGATGTAACCATCGTATATAGATGATAAGGACTCTTTTATTTTTAAACTTTACGATTAAATAAAGGGCGTTGCACGCGTTTTTTTATTTCATTGTTTTTATTAGGGTATCAATTTTAGCGGTTATTAGCTCCTATGTAACAAAAATTAAAGGAGATATTTACTACCAGGGTGCTAGCGTAAAGCCCAAAGAACTAGAATCATTGCTCCATGATCTATATCCTGTATATATCTTTCTAATCCGAGTTCTAACATAAGTGGTACGCATTTTGTTAGTTTCAAATGCAGAACGAGTTTCCGGGATATTTAAGTATTAAACTTACGATTAGTCACAGTATAGATAAACTTACGATTAGTCAAAGTATAGATACAATCAAAAATAATAGATTAAACAATTTTTAGAAGTAATAAAATAAATTTTTTTTAAAAATTAAATTTACTATTGCTGGTCATTGTTTGGAATATTGATCTTCGCAGTTCCCCGTTTTTTTTTAATATATAATTTTTTACTTTAAATGTCCTCCTAAAACATTTAAAAATACGTTGGAAATTTGGTCGGCGACTTGAAATTAGTGCAGTATCCTGCTGCATAGAATCGAAAATAAAACAAAAGTATGTAACTGCAACCACATATAGGAGAAACAGTTCCTCCGGTACTATCTTCCAACATACTTTTAAATGAGATAGATATTTCGTATAAGTTAGTTTGTATCGATTGTTCTCGATTGGAGTGTATTTATCCAGTTTCAATTCACTCTATGAGTAAACAGAGAAGTGAGACACAACATGCCGAAGTGAGATAAAGGATTGACATCACAGGAGTAGGATACTATGCTGTAGAAGCTTTCTTTCGGTGCGGTGGCTGTAGTTAAAATGTAGTGGTTACTACTACTACTACTCCTCACAGGGTACTACTGTTTCTTGGACTGTATCGATATTGCAAGCGCGCAGTTGAAGTTTAGAATGGCTCCGTCCCCACTTAACTTTCTTACTTGCGCGCAATCAGAGATCCGGGTTTTAGCTATATTGGTCGAGCTATGAATGAGACGACGTAATAAGGATCTAATATTTTTAAATTGTTTTTCATCGTATTTATTTTCTTGCTCAAACTAGCGGTTTAAGCCAAACAAATATTTTTGATAGTGCCTATAGATTAGGTAGCACTGCCTATTACAATCTGACTAAAAATAATTTTTTCACACTTTAAATAAACGAAATACCGAGGTGATTCATCTTAGAAGCCTCGTCTTGTATGCTGAATTTTGCAAAGCCAGTCATCCAGACTTCGAATGCTCAGTTTTAAATTAATTTATATTTAAGGTCAAGTTGCGTAAAATAGATAATTTCTAACTGTCTCTGTGATTGCCAGGCTCCCTTTGTACGGCGGTATTCATTGTTATAGTATAAAGGCTAAAGACCACTTAAAATATTTCAACTCAAACATTCCATTAATTAAATAATTTTGACTGACGTACTTTATCATTTCCAGAAATTGTTTTTTATCTTTTAAGCGTGGACAATGTTTGAAATGTAATTGCGTACTGGTTGTTGAAATAATTTGTAAATTGGATTATCTGGAGTGTGTTTAGCTGCAACAACATCATGAGTGTTCAAAGTTAAAGTTTTGTTGTAATATCATGTGTCTCTTAATCACGCTGGGTTATAAATAGCAAGAGTGCATAACAGGAGTGTTATTTCCATGTGTAATAGATAGGTGTTAACTGCCTCAACGACTGTCCACGTAACGTTTATAACCAAATGTATTTAGGAGACAATACATCGACCAGTAATAGAAAAATAATTTTTTTAAAAATCTGTTACAAGAGAGTCATTTTTAAAGGCAATATATAAATAAAATCATTTGTTTTTGAAACCTTTAATTTGGGAAGATTTTGTTTTATCTTTAGAGGAGATAGAAGAAGCAAAAAATGTTTTTTGTATGAATAGATTTGCTACAATAAAATGAAAAACAACAACAAAATACCACAACATAATAAAAATTGCCAGTGAAACACGATTGACAGTTAGTTGTCAAATTTCACATACCTACCGCCCGAGCAACCCACCGGCCCACGGTAAATATGAAGTTACGATATGCTTTAAAAGTGTTTTCTGTTTCAATGGATACACCATTTATTATAATAAAATCAAGGTCTTTAAAATAATACGTGTGGCTAGTTCTGAAAAGAACTGCCTGTTGTGGAGTTACACAAAACAAGCTCAGACAACAATGAAATTACACAAAATAATAACTATTGTGTACGAACAACATATAACACAATCTTTGATAGTTAGTTGTCATAATCGATGACCAATGCACGTTGTATAAACGGTATGACGGCGGCGTACGTTAAATAAAAATAACCATTTTTGTCTAGGTGTACATTTTTTAAACCCCCATGCAAAAATTAGTAGGTTCTGAGGTGTACGTAATGAAATTATTTATTGCAGTATAATCGATAACATTTTGAATTGTATAAAAAAGCTTTTTTTAATGGAATTTTTCTGACGTAGTTAAGTTTCAACGAATATCAGCCCTGGCTTTACCGTTCTAGTTAATAAATTCATCAATTCGAAATTGCTTTCCGAAGAAGGAGAATATGAGCGTCAATAATTGGAAAGAAGAAGCGTGGAAGGCGGAATTAAAGCAACTTAAAGCGATCCATTTTGCAGTTCACTGCTCTGCACCGCAGATTCGGTTCGGAGATTATAATGTGTAAATCAAGAAACGATTTCTGAGATGGGCTTAATTCCGGCACACCCCTTAGCGATCGGGAGGACGCTTGGGTTGATTTTCTGCTCCCTTAGCGACCCAGTCTGTCGATTTATTCCGCCGCCGCTGAGCTTGAAGTTTTATCTTATTTTTATGCTCAAAGCTATAAGACAAGGGATGTTTGCGAGATTGATTTTCTACTTTTCTGCTCTTATATCCTTTTAGCCACGAAAAGAAGTAAATGCTACGTCGGTGCAGGAGGAAAATACCAAGTTTAACTTTTCAAGTTAGGTATTGTACGGTGGTATTTACATGTAGTTAAACATACAACTTATAGTATTGCTTTCCCTAAATTTGATTACTTGTTGAAAATTACATAATTAAACATCGCAATCAAGTTAGATCACTATGTTTTAGTATTGCCTAATAGATATTATTAAATAAAAAAATTATTATTTGTATACGGAGGACCAACAGCTTGGGTTATATAGACTCCAGCCTAAAAAGGAAACTACCGTATCAACCACGCGAAAGGAAAAATTATTTTCCACACGCATCTTTGGTGGCACAATTTCAAATCTAAAGTCTTTAACCTATGCGTTATCACTGGCTCATGAATATGTATCTTCTCTGATAGTCAAGTGGTCTTCTGGCCCTAAATGCAGGTAAAATACAGTAAAACATCCTATGGGAATGCCGAAAAAAATTAAATTACCTCGCCAAGAGAAACAACATATCTTTCAAATGGGTCCCAAGGCACGTAGGAGTAAAAGGCAATGAAATTGCAGATGCACTTACAAGGAAAGGTGCCGAAACCCCATTCATAGGCTCAGAACTCTTGCAAAACAAATCTTGATCAACTGGAAAGAAAAAGCTCACCAAGCTCTAGATCTTGGAAAAAATGAAATTAAGAATAATTACGGGATTTGTGACTTTTCATTGCCCACTAAGTTATCATCTAAAGAAAATTGGCATAGTGGAGGATATAGTACCTGGGGCCTCGGTGGAGTAGTGCGGATACGCGCTGCCATTCGTGGTCACAATGAAATGCGGTCGAACAGCTAAGAGTTCGAATCCCTGCTGAGGCGACCGTATTTCACTTAGTTAAGTTTAGGGTGCACATTACAGGGAATGGTTAGTATGTAAGGGATGCCCGCACCCCACTGAAGTAATGCGAAAGCGGTTCCGGCGGGGCGGGGGGGGGGCGGTGTTATGTATGAATTGAAAAAAACAAGGATATGGTACCTCGCTTCTACAAGGAAGACGATGAAATAGAGGAGCACATCCTCTGTGAGTGTGATGCACTTAACCGCCAATACCCTCAAATCTTAGGTCACTCCACCCCGAAGAGATCCTACGTTTGACAGGGGATGTTGGACCCAGAGAGGAATTATAAAAGGGGTTTTAAAACGATCTTTCAGGTCGAAGTGGAAGACAGGCCGACGAGCCTAAACGATCCATGTACGCGTATACAAATCTACTCCTGGCCCAAGTATATAATTGTTAACTATGCAGTAACGGCTTTAGGTTATATGTGAACGATTAATAGATGTAACGTGGTATTCGTTATTGATTATGTTTGATTATACACAGTTGATACCCGGAAATATTCCGAAATTTATATGATGCATGATATAATTGAAAGGATACCATGAACAAACAGAACATGAAGGAACAGAACATGAAAGAACAGAACACGAATTAACAGAACATGAAAATAGAGAACAGCGAAGGAAGAGGATTCTGAAAATACAGAACAATGGAAAAAGAGAACAACGAAAAAACAGAACAGAGAAAAAAGAAAACACTGAAATAAAAGAACCTTGACAAAGCAGAACTCTGAACAATGAGAACAAGCAAAATTAAACCAAAAATTAAATTAAATTAGAAATACTAATCTTACGAAAGCTTAAAGACGTGATTTCATATTTCTATCCTTCTTTAGTCCTTTCGTTTGTAATTTTTATGAGAAACTTATTGATTATTATTCCTCGTACTGTTAATGGTTTCGCCGGCGAATGGCAAACTTATGGTGATTTAATATAAGTATTATAATTTGATAAATGTTTTTTTTATATTTTATATTATGTATACCTATATATTTATTAATTACAGTGATGACATTTAGATGTATGTTTGAATTTTCCCGTTGTTCTCATTGTTCAGAGTTCTGTTTTCTCAAGGTTCTTTTATTTCAGTGTTCTCTTTTTTCTCTGTTCTGTATTTGCATTGTTCTCTTTTTTCATTGTTCTGTATTTTCAATGTTCTCTTCTATCGCTGTTCTTTGTTTTCATGTTCTATTAATTCGTGTTCTGATTTTTCATGTCCTGTTTTATCATGTTCTCTTCTGTCCGGTCACCAATTCAAAGTATTGATTAAATCCATACCTAATCATGTAATTAGACATGACTCATCATTTCCACACATTTCAATGTAGGGTATATTAGTTGTGATTAAAATCTTTTTTCTTGATTTAACAAATACCTATTTTTTAATATTACCATAATTAATTGTTGCCCATGTTAGTATGCTAGGATGTTACTGAGACTTTGTAAGCTGAAAGTCCACATAAAGCAGCGGAATTGATTCTAAGTTAATCCATTTCACCTATTAGAATATTTCTTGTTTTTAATAACTGGTGGATACGCGATGTACACGTTCACACACTATTCTCAAAAGAGTTTACGTATTGTCTGATAAATAGGCGGAACAGAAGAATTAATATAATGAACAATTGGTGATTTTTAGTGTAACACTTTATTAACTGATCAAAACGATTACCAGAAATGACACACTGCAGGACAGGCGACAGATAAAGGTCTGCTCTCTGCGAATGCTCAAACAGTAATAAAAAGGGCCTCCGAAGAGGGCGAAGATATTTTCTAAAACTAAAACTTAAACCTTAGTACAAGAATCTTCCCACCCTGCTGTCAGCTAACAAATCTCATGCAAATCTCTACCATATGTGTGTAAAGAAGCCGCACACAGCCCAATAACTAAATTATTGCCAGCAATAAGCATTGACAGTAATGTAGTCCGAAGAGTGGTCCTTCACTTGGGGCAGTTTCTTGTACTTCAACGGGAGGCCACAGCCCTTCGGTCCACGTGTGTCTGCAAACTCAAATACATACACACATGAAATATTGTTGGGAACCGAACATGATTAAATTTTATACAAAGTAATGGTCCCTGGGTGGTCGGTACTGGGTCCCGGTCTCTATTTGCCATTGGTGATCAAATTAATGGCACTCCTCGTGTTACGGTCGCATTAGAGAAGTAACAAGACCATAAACAAAAACATCCACACAGGCCAGGCAAGCCAAGCACGGTTTCGCATCGACACGGTAACCTGCAAAGCCGGGTCCTGTTGTCCATTGCACAAACTAGCTTAGCTTTGCCTCACACCGCCTCGACACTGCGCAAGCGGTACAAACGAGATTCATGATAATGAGGTTGATGATGATGATGATGATGATAAAGTAGTAGAGTTAAGCGTAATCGACTACTCCGTATTTATTAAAATATTTAGCATTTTTGATAAGATTGCGTGATATAATTCAAAATATCCTTTAAATTTATACCTACCGGATGTTAGACACATTTTCACAGATTTGCAATTTAGAGGATGTATTAGATTTTCAGAAAGTCTTTTTAATATTTCAACAATTAGTCTTTGCCCATGTTAGGATGTCATGAAGTCATTGTAAGCTAAAACTCCACAAAAGGTAGCGCTTAAAAAGCGCGTATAAGTGTCTATGTCAATGCATTTTCGGTGCAGATACAAAAAATATATATTATATTATGTTATATATTATATTATATTACTCTCGTCTTCTGTTACTTCGAAATCGTTAGTAGCACAGTTTCAAAGTTAAATGCTTTGATCACTAAGCTATCACTAACCTAAAAAAACTACATTATTTCTTGAAGAGACGGAAGAAGAAATTTTCAGTATTTCATTGAAATATAAACTCTGAGATTTAAAATAAAAATTAAAAAAAAAATAATGCTAGTTCATCAAGAGATTTATGTGATTATGGATCTTAAAGTTTCATGGATTGGCTTAGATATTAGCCTTTATTCTATATTTTATTTTATGTTTTAATTTTATTGTTGCTAAATTTCTTATTTATTTACTTTTCAATGTCTTTGCACTTGTCCAGTCTGTATATAAGAGTAGCTTTAAAATATTTCTTCATCAGAACACCAGGTCAAACATTTAGTTTATTGATCCGTTTTTCTACCTGTTTGATTGTCATGTAAGTGCACGTAACTTTGTAAATAATTCAATATTTTATAATTAGTTTTGGTTCTCTTCAGACAAGTCATTGTTAAGGATTGAATAATTTTTCACAAATCCAATATAAGTAAAATATTGATTCTTATTCTTATCATCAATTGCTGTCAGTATATGCATACGAAAGAGACTTTTACGTAATGTAAACACATGACGTAAGTAAGTTTTTTTCTTGTAAGGTTTTTTTATTTAAAAAAAAAATACGATTTACCAAATGCATTGTTCTGCCAGTCTTACCGAACTTATACACAGTGTGGTGATACAGGTCCGCGCAAAATTCATAATTTTGTTATTTAGCGTTTTTTTTTGGGGAAAACCCTGAAACAGTTTATTTTTTAGATAAAGCCACTTCCTAGCAAACTTTTTTTGTTTATCAGGTTTTATATCCGTGCTATGTCGTCATTATTAATGTTTTTAAACCGCAACGCTATTTTTCCTGCTTATTTTGATAGACCTCCTCATCACTTAAATGGTGATATAAAATAATTAGTCCCCACATAATAATTATTTTGAGAAACATACACAAAGTCAAACAATTCAGAATTTATTTTTAATAAAAATAAGATCATTATGCAACAAATTTTCTACTAGAAATATTCAAATTGTCCACCATTAACCAGTTGACATTGACCAGCACGTGTGTAAACACTTTGTATTATCACTCAGTAATTTCCGGGCTGACACTTTCCATTTTTAAACAAATTCGACGTTTTGAATCGTCTAAGTTGTTCGACCTGTTAATGTAAACTCGCGATTTCACATGATCCCACAGAAAAAATTAATAATTATGTCACTGCGCAGACACAAAAGCCGAGAGAAAAAAATTATATTTATTAAGAAACGTTTTTTTGATAAAATTGACGTGTTTTATGGTTTTCAAAAAAAACATCGAAATCGTGAATTTTGTGCGGAACTTTTATCACCATGCTGTATATATTTTATACGATAAAACATAGCCAAATTAGTAGGTAGTGGCTTAAGGATCATCCCACTCAAAACGCAGACCACCGAAGTGGATCCTTTCAAAAGATGAGTGCAAGCCCCAGATTAAGAAAAATAGCGAAATTTGTATTCTACGAGCCTCAATAGATAAATTATCCAAGCGGAAAATTTTCATAAAGGTTGTTTTCCTTTCCACCAAATTATTTTCAATGTGTAATAGGTTTATACTTTAGAATGGCTGGAGACTGAGGACGGAGATTAGAAGGAACAGCTTTTAATTACCCCTTCCGAACTGATGAATGTCTAAGTGCCCACCATGTAAATGCAGCTTCCTATTTAAATATTTATGCTGCGATGCTATGATATAATATGATTATCGTTTGTTGCAAAGATATAGAAGCATTATCCATTGCCCAAATATCAACTAAACATTTTAATCTCTTCAAATATGAGTTTAAAAAATTAATGATAACTAAAATCATGCAACACTGTTTAGGAAGAGTAATTTAAAACAATAACTGTAATGTATTCGTGAAATTCGGAACCAATTTTTAAGATAACGAATTTTCCTTAAATTATTTAATGCAATTAGCTCTTTTCATGAAACTAATGTTATAAAGAACATACTCGTTTAATCATTTATGTATGAGTTCCACCAATCGCTATTGTTTTTGCCTACTGCATTATGTAAGTTAGAGTGCATTAAATTCAAGCGCAGAGCTGAAAATATATAGGAAAATTTTACCCTCAACATTAATTCAAGTGAAACATGAATAATGAAGGCGGTTAAAACGTGTAACCTACGAATCTTTAATACACGACCCGAAGTGCTGGCAAATATTTTATGAACTTTTTGACGGTAAACTTCGTTCTATTACGGTGTAGACGAGCGTACGTTTTTCGATATTAAGTAGGGAATTATAAACAAAATTTCCCTGCTGTGGTATAAATTAAAAATAATGAATTTAACTCTAAAATGTTTTGGCTAGCAGTCTTACTTAAAATTTTCTGGTGGAGAGAAATCGAAAAGTTACAATATTTTCAAGATACCCGATGTAATACGTATGAGGAATACTAAACTACGTCACCAATGTTCTCTAAGTTGTAGATATAGTTAGACAATCGAAGGCTTCTTCGCTGAAGCATACATATAACCACACAAGTTACAGTTGTTTGCCTGTAGTTATTGTTTGACAATGTCAACGTTTGCTGCTTTTTGAATTTGTTTGTTACATAGACGGGGCCAAAACATCAATGTAATTTTAACTTGTATTTTGTAGATACCCGCGAATGTGTGCAGTGTTGCCATATTCAAAAGTTAACGGATAATTGGACAACTTTTACTACTTTTACCATCTATGGTTCTGACGAACCCTCCAACTGTTTTGTTATAATTGGATAAACGTCCTCTTATTTATGATCAGTCGGTAATACATATGACAACGCTGTTGCATAGTGTGTTTTTTTACGTAGGCCGGGCCAAAACATCGATTTAATTTTAACTTCATTTTGTAGATACCCGCGAATGTTTGCAGTGTTGCCATATTCAAAAATTAACGGGTAGTTGGACAACATTTACTACTTTTACAATCTATGGTTCTGACGAACCCTCTAGCTGTTTATAAAGGATAAACGTCATCTTATTTATTATCAGTCGGTAATACATATGACAACGCTGTTGCATAGTGTTTTTTTTACGAAGGCCGGGCCAAAACATCGATTTAATTTTAACTTCATTTTGTAGATACCCGCGAATGTGTGCAGTGTTGCCATATTCAAAAATTAACGGGTAATTTGACAACTTTTACTACTTTAACCATCTATGGTTCTGACGAACCCTCTAACTGTTTTGTTATAATTGGATAAACGTCCTCTTATTTATGATCAGTCGGTAATATATATGACAACGCTGTTGCATAGTGTGGGCCACCTAAGTTATTCTACCTTAAAAGTAGTTGCACATGCTTCTGAGGTTTCCGTATTCCTTGCATTCTACAATCTGAACTTTTTTGCTTAAAAGACACTATTGAGGCGTTCGTGAGTTAGAGGTCGGCCAAGTCTGTTATTGAAAGTGAATGGGGCATGCGCACTCTGCTGTGAAGCTACTCAAGGACATCAAATATAACAAAAATATTGTACATTAGCGATGTACTTTTTTATAGAATTGCAGAATCCATTTGCAAACAATGTATCATTTTAATGATCCAAAGTTTTGCCACAACATTATAAATTTGAACTTAATAAAAGTAAAAGTAGAAACCCGATTAGTGATGTGGACACCAGTTGTATTCTGGCTCGGCGTCACGCAGTAGTATAGCCGGTAGTGTACTACGCCGCATCCACTGTATAACATCTTTTAGGTAAATGCGTTAGACCTGTATACCGAAGGTCTGAGGTTCAATTCCCCGTCCTGGATCATTGGATTTTGAAGGGATGTTCTCCCTCGCAAGGTAACTGCAAACCAGCGAGGGAAATCTTCTTTGGAGTAGAAGTATTTGCACTGTCCGTGGTTCGGAGCCCACGTTGCGCGGTAGGTCCTTTGTGTCTATGTTACATTAGAAAACCCAACACCGGCATAGTAGAGGAAATCGCTATCTAATGAAATTGTTACATTTCAACTATAAAATTTATTTCTGTTCTTTACAGTCGAAATTTCAGCCTCCAACAAACACTCTAGATTCTAGATGTTAATCTACATTCAAATCATTATGCATTTTTAAATGAAGTCATAGAAGTAAGTTCTTTTATCAAAACATTTATACATTCTTAAAATAACTTTCACATTCTTAAAACGTATATAATATAAATACCGTGTAAGTAAAAAAATGCCTGGCAATAACTAGTAAATTTAAGTGTTAATGATTGTATTTATTTGCTAATACCCGTTTAAACACAACAGAAGAAATTCCCGAGCCACATTAAAAGAAATTTATTGTCAAAATCTTCATTTTATTATTTTATTAACGCATTGCAATGGAAGTTATTAACGTTTTTTTTTATGTTTGATATATGGAGTTCTCCGCTCCATGCTTCAATGCGCTGCAGGTATTTACACACCGATTTCCAATAAAATATCTTAAATTTATAGCTCATTTGGTTAGGCATTTATAGAAGTTAAAGTTCAAATCCATAATACATCCTTCGAAGTGGGCTGCATGTTAACGACTATTCAGATAAGTAAAACGAAGACTGGAAGATTCATGAACATAAGGGAAGTAGTAGACTAACTCAAAAACTATGTGTTTGCTTACGTGCATAAAGATAGTCAGTTGACGTAAAATTATGAGAGAAAAGCAATAGAACAAAGGAAATACAGTTTTGAAGGCAATTTAATGATATGTACTTATATTTTTACAAAAGGAAATGCTTAAGTGAAATCCATATCCGTTGCTGAATTACAAGAAGCTGTTCAATATGTTTACCCAAGCAGGTCATACGTGAGTTTAATTACTATATTGATTTATATGCACTGAGATTTGGTTTTCGGTTGCTCAGTCGGTATGTGACATTTCTAAATTAATGGTATTCGCACATAATGCATTACGGGCCAAACGAGCCTTTTCGTCGACCCGCAACCGGATAGGTGAAAAAGGTATTTGGCTAAACTCATCGCAGTAGGGGTGGCTCACGAGAAACACTTACGGGAGGGAAATCGTACCTAGTTGTGTACAGAGTAGGTTAAAATTAGCGGGCGCTACCTTCCAAATCACAGCTGATTGCAGGTCCTCGTGGAAGGCCGAGAAGCCAGTAGCTTACTGCAATCGGACTCACCTTGATTGTGCATCCTTCTGTATATAAAGCTTACAAAGTTCATGCACACAATAAAATAAAAATATACAGAAATAAAAGATATGGTGAATTTTAAGACAAATATAATTCTACTGCTGGAACTCGGTAACACACATAGTACAAGAAAAATATCCATAACGGTAATAATAGTAGTTACACCCAGAGGGAAGCTAGAACGTTCAAACAGAAAGAGCCCCGCCGCCAAAGGTTTGCGATATTTACTTTACTAAACCGCAGATCGACGCAGCTACTGACGTTCGAGCTTACAAAATTTACAGATTTACAATACCATTCACAATTAACAAGAAAAAAAATGGATCTGGCGACTGAGGGTCGCTTTACGTTGCATCAACAAAAGGTTCAGCACTTTAGTCCAATAAAATGAAACCCGAAACAACTTTTCACAACTTTTCACAACACAATTAACAATTTGTCCTACCTTAGTTTTTGCGGTAGGGGCGGAGAGAGAGAGAGGCACAACTGCGGTGTTTCTAGGTTCTTCGGGAAGCAGGAAAAATTCGCAGAGACGCCCCTGAAGACTGGATCACGATGGAGACAACGTTACGAGCCAGGACTTTCTTTGACAAAAAAGAAAGACGGGAACAACTTCAGGAGCCAAAATCGCCGCCGCTGTACGGGATGATCACTTGCAACGGCTCAAAGGAGACTGTCACGGGGTTGAAGGCTTCTAATCCGACACAAGTCGAGAGAACAATTTCACTTAATTGTCTTTACAAAAAGCCGTCACTCTGCTTTTATTTTTAAACCGACACAAATCGAAGATTCTTTTGCCTAAGGCAAAAAATGATACGATATATTCATTTAGCAGAACAACAACTCCGTTTCCAAAAACCACGTGCGTTCGCTCCCAGAAGCTAGCGTTCACTTTTGCCTTGCCTTATTTTATCATCGGCGCCGAGATGGTAACAGGCAACCGGGTCGAGAGAAGGTGTTAAATCGACTCCCGAGAAAAACAAACGAAACTGTCCATCAGCTGAAATATTTCACCATATGACGAAATATGTTGCAAAGGTTCTAGAATAATTTAACACGTAGGACTTCCTTCAAGGGCAGGAAATTTCAAGCAAACGTTCACGGTCAAGCGCGTAGAGAAAATATTAATCGGCATTTCTCCATGATAACAAAAAAAGGTCCACTAAAATGTATTCGGAAAATAATAATATAGCAATCGGCTGAAGAGCGGCAAAATCAAACGAACATAACAAATGATTGTTATTTTGTATTATTTCATAGTTGTGTGAATTTGCTGCAAGTATACAACAACAGTTATTTTTCGTTATTAACACTAGTATTTTTACGATCCTCTTAATTGTATGTTAACAAGATGGTGTACACTCATTTATAATCGAATGTTACTTGTGCACAACAACCAAGACTAACAAGATTTGGAAGGATTTAGTAGGAACCTGCTTAAAAAAGATATCATACAAAATTTCCAGATGCTGCCGTTGACCATAAATTATTTCAAGAAACCTCGGATCAGTATCTAAAGCGTTGTGTGGTACAGGAAGTGTTGCCAAAAAGAATGTACTGCGAAAACTGTAGTTTCTGCGAGAATAATAAAAACAACTCGATTTCTAAATCGTTTATAATAAATTATAACATTTTATATTCCTAATTTATTATAACGCCTGTAATGTATAATCGATAAAGTGCGGTACTGTTAACCAAATCATGTAGCAACCTATAAGATCAGCACTTTTTAACGTCCATTATCAAATACAATACACATGTTTTAGCAAAAGCTAATTCTAAATAATTGGTTATTTTTCCTTCTAGTTTTTGAGATTCCAGTGGAAAATTTTGAATTTGAATTTAACACTTACTATATGTATTTAAATATTCATTTATTGCTTTTTTTTTGTTCTTGTAAAATTTTAATTTTTTTTATTGAAATACTTAAACGAAGCAGTGCATATTATTTCAATGATTGCAGCTATTTTGATTTTAAATGACATCATATATTATAGCATCCCAAAACATTGTAAGATTCTAGTTTACACGAATTTTGTAGGAGATCAGTGCGACACTTTAATGCGACCCTGTATAAACATTATTTGAATGGAAAATTAGAAAGTATTCATAATGATGGACTCTGGTCCGCCCTTAATTATAAATTTCTAAAGCTACGTTCTATTTATCGCTTTTGTCATACCCACAACATGATATTTTATTCTTGCAACCATTGTTAGTTTGTTTGACATCAATTTTTTGATTGACATTTAACGCATCTATATGCCACCTTCGAACATTTATGGTTTGATCTAATTTTACTTCCTGATATTGTGGACTACTTAATATATTTTATTAAATGTGTCCTACTATAGGAATATAAATGAGTAGCTTTTGAAGCCTGTCATTGCTGCAATTGTAATAATAATCTAGCAACTCCTACTTCACAAATATCACTTTCACGTGAGTGGAAAAACCATTTAAACTAACCTCTTCCAAAGAAAAATTTCATAGCAGATCTGTATCGATTTGGTTGTCGATGTTTGTTCATGTTTTGATAATTTATTGCTGCTTATTCATCTCTAATCAACATTTAAAGCTAAAATATCATGAATAAGTAAGAGAAACGGTATACATATACGTATACCTTTTCGACAACATTAACGCTACTGGGAATTTATGTCACGTATCAAGAAAAATGGTATCCCAAGGGATGAACCACTCCTTGGAAATCAGTCTTATTACAGATCGTCCCAAAGGAAATGGGGAAATATAAGGCTTTGAAAATCTCTTCGCTTATACGAATCTGGTGTATATATAGCTTGGGTTGGTATTAAAACGCCGCCCTATATTTTAAATTTTGAGTTTAGTCTTTAAGTTCTCGCAAAAGTTAACGTGCTTTATACACCTGCACTTAAACGTGAAAGCGTTTCGTGTTACTTCTTAATCGATCCGTGTACACCATTTGTTGAAATAATCAATTATTATGTTGCGACAGACTTCCTGTTCTGTCACAAAAAAGAAGTATAACAAAGTGGTTCTCTCCAGAATTTGCCCTTAATATGTCAAGTAATCGCTTTCGCAATTCACTAGAAGAGAAATTGCTACATGTTTGGCGGATGGCGTATTGTTGTACTAGTAACGCGGCACTATAAAATACTTCGCTATGTATTAATCATAATAATTGTACTAATAATACATTTATGGGCATTTGAAATTTTTAATTGGTAACTAACCGATCTAGTCGTACAGATTTGCTATTTCTTATTGAATGGTGAAAACGAAGGTACGTAGATGCATAATTTTTTGTATAGTCGAAAGTTTTCAACCAATAAGGACAAAATTGAGTTTGATGGGAGTTATAAATATTGAAATTTGGACCTTCTTGAAGAAATTATTTTATTCCACTTGATTAAGCAAAGCTTTTCTAATGTATTAAAAACTGGAAAGTTTGAGACAACCTAATGTTAGTGTAAAAATATTGCATACTATTTGAGAAACGACTAGACTACTCCAGTAATATAATTATAATATATATAGATGTCCATTTATACTTTTAAGGCGTCGATTTTTTACAGTAGGCTGGTAGGTCTTGTTAGACATTTTACTGGCATCTTCTTCTTCTTCTAGAATCCTTATACCCTTAGGGTGTCTGATTATTTTCTTGAGATTTCTTGACCCAATTTCTCCATCCCTTCGGGTCCATCGCCAATGCTTTCATCTCTTCTCTCGTCTTTCCTCTTTGTCGGCCTAAATCCGCTATTCTTTGTAGCCAGTTTTTTCTGGGTCTTCCTGTTCTTCTTTTCCCCATTCTGCCTGTCTCCATTATCCTCTTAACTAGTCTGTTTTGGTCCATTCTTAGTATACGACCGTACCAGCTTAGTTGTTTCCCCTCAATCTTCTTTGTAATTGCTTCTTGCTGGACTATTTGTCTTATATGTTCATTCCTCTCTCTGTCCATCTTAGTTATCCCTGTAATTTTTCGAAAGTATTTCATTTCTGCTGCAATGATTTTTCCTTCATGTTTGTCTTGTATTGCCCATGAGTCGCTTGCGTATGTCAACGTTGGTACTACTATTGCATTGTAGAACCTTAATTTCGTTTCCGTGTCTGTTTCTCTTCATCATCATCATTATCTGACATGGAGCTGTCTCGACCAAATATTGTTTTGTTTAATGCGTAATAGATCATTACGCTCTTTTTTGTTCTGTTGGCTGCATCTCAGTTTATCTTCCCATCTTCCGATATTACGCTTCCAAAGTATTCGTATGCTGTCACTTTTTCCAAGTTAATCCCTTTAATATCAATTTCTCTTATTGCCTCTTCCGTTTTATTATTAATTATCATTGTTTTACATTTATTGATGTTCACCTCCATTTCCAGTTTTCCTATTTCTTCCGTCTATATTTCCGTTAGTTGCTTCATTTTTCTGTGGGTATCTGATACTAGGGCTATATCATCCGCGTACATGAGACAATGAATCTTTATTGGTATTAATCTATTGTATCCTATTACTGTCTGGCTCTGTGTTGTTTTTATTCTGGTATTCTTTAATAATCTATCCATTACCACTATAAATAATAGTGGGCTCAGACTATCCCCTTGTTTTATTCCCGTGTCCATTCTAAATTTCTCTGATTCTTCCCCGTTTATCTTGACCACTCCATATACTTTATTGTATATACTCTCTATAACCCGTATTAATTTCCTTGGCACCTCTAATTGATCTACGCACTTCCGAATTATTTTCCTCTGAATTGAGTCAAAGTCTATGAAGGTTACGAATAGTTCTTCTCCCTTTTCTTCTTTCTTTTCTATTAAATTTCTCAGTATGTGTATGTTGTCATTTGTTTGTCTTCCTGTCCTATATGCTGCTTGTTCATCTTCTAATTTACTATCAATGATTTTTCTTAATCTCAGACATATAGCTCTATAGTTCTCGCAATTTGCGAATTCTCCCTTCTTGTGTATTGGGATTATTATATTTTTTTGCTATTCTGCTGGGATTTCCTCGGTCTGCCATGCTTTCCTGAATATGTTTAAGAGTCATTCTTTTCCTTTCTCTCCTAGATATTTTATCATCTCCGGGTCAATCTTATCTTGTCCGCTTGCTTTTCCTAGTTTAAGGTTTTTCACTGCTTCTTCTAGTTCTTCTTGATTTATATCTTCCAGTATTTCTTCTCTTCCTATTATTTCTTCATCTTCCTCATTGTCTATTGTTCTTTGTCTCACACTGTCTCTTTGTTTTGTTTTGAGTAATGCTCTGCCCATACTCCTAGTATATCCTGTACTTCCGATTTAAATTCGTTATTCTCATTCCTTATGCTTTTTATCCCTTTCTTTTTGCTTCCCTTGAGTTTTCTTATGGTGTTCCAGAATTTTCTATTGTTTGTTTCATATATTTGTTCGAGCTCTTTCCCGAAGTCCTCCCAGCTTTTCCTTTTAGCTTCTCTTACTACTTCCTAACTATGTTTCTCTTGTTTCTGTAGTCTTCTCTATCTTGTTCATCTTTTGTCACCCTATACCTTTTCTATGCTATTTTGTAATGGCATATGATTTGTATATAAAACAGTTTCGAAAATCTAATAAAAACTATACGCTTAATGTTACCTAAATAAACAGCCAGCTGTAGTTTATAAATTACTCCTAATATTTTAACAAATTGAACCTGTGGGCGACACCTAGCTTTGTTTATCAGTTCCTGCTGTGTGGCGATTTTCGGTACAGATCTAACATAATAATGTTTCGATTTTTTGTTACATAATACCCCATATATTTTTGTTCTTTATTATAATTATTTTTAAAGGAACACACAATATTTTTTCATTTAATGCGTTTTGTTTAAATGAGGGTGGTTTTAATACAATTTTCCTGAATAGCATGTGCAATCATTATCTCTTTTTAGATTGTGTAATGTGAACTTTAGTGGACCAAATAGAGATGCAAGTGGTTTCAACACAATTTTTCTAAATTGTAAAAGATCATGTTTACACGAATTGGCGGTGGTTTTAACAAAAAATTTTTAAATGGTATGTAGTACACCTATACGAGTAGGACTATTCACACTTTAAGAGGTAAAATAATGTTCTTGAAGAAACTGTTACAAATCGCGTTTAAAGGCACAGTTTTAAAATGAATGATTTTTAGTAATTCTAACGGTCGCCATTATTTACCAATATTTGTTATTATTTGGTATATTTATAAGACATGTTCTCCGAATTAAATGACATCGTTCAGCGGTCTAGCTAAACGAGATGTATACAAGGCCCGATATATCTACTAACTCTATAATCTAACGTCTATAACTTTATAATAGTAATGTTTTTAAAAATTAACATTGTTAGCTGTTGCAGGCACAATGGACAAGTAAAATGGAATATAGCAATATTTTTCTTATTATATATTGGCCGAAACTAACCAAGGGAATGGTTAAGTGTCTTCTCATTATTGCCAAAATGTTGAAGGAATGAGCACCCTGCTCGACTATAAAATGCATTATACACTGCTTACTTTCAGAATTATCACTCGTGCTGTTAAAGTGGGCACCTTGAATATATATCGTATTAAATCCATATTTATGAATTTTACCAAGCAGTCGCTCAGCAGTTAGTACGTTAAACTGTTAAACTAAAAGCTCTGAATTTTTCACGGCCATTTGCCTTAGTAAGATAAACAACCGGGATATTTTTTCCAAGAAAACCTCTTTAGAAGATAAAGTACGTGCACTTTCGACTGTTCGAAAACGTGTTAAATAGTCAGTCTGCTAAGCTTGTATATAATACTTCAAGCGTGTAAATAAGATCACCACGTCTTTTCGAGAACAAAAAGATGTGGAATTTTTGTAAATAAAATTAGGAAGATATTTTTAAAGCTTGTAAGAAGGGTAATTCAGTAGGCCGTTCGCTTTTTAAATACACATCTTTACAACATTTAGGATTAAGTTTAGTGTTGCAACCCGTCATACGCCATTACTCAATCCGGATTTGGAAACCTTGGGGTTTCAATGTGTAAACCTTTGATTATGAAGACAATAAGACAGATAAGAGTGCCGGTATCTAGTAATACAACGGGACCATCGTTAACGAACACATTATGTAGTTAGTTTTCCTTTGACATATTGGCGTTTTATCAAAAAATAGATTATTTACTTGCCGTTTTGTGAGGCGTGTTATTTAGACTATGCTTGTATTTCACCAGATTATTGTTTTTTCCTATTAAAGCAATTTATAATATTACGAACAAACTAAATTATAAATGGTCTTGATAATGGTATTACAAGAATGACATAGTAACTATTGTGTTTTAAACGATTCACTAATTGCATGATTAAGGCATGACAAAGTATTGAGTACTAATTTTAATTGGCCGTTGAACGCTGATTTTTTGCATGAATGGGTCGATCTTAAATCCTCACTTCATCTTCTTGCGTAATCAATGTTTTTGTAATATATATCGTTAATGTTTGTATTACAATTAATTTTTGCTACCGCTTAACTATCCTTTTTTAAACCTTATATTGAAATTTTACAAACAATATTGGTGTATCATATTAAAATGTTAATCACAAGTTATTATAATAGTACTAGTAATTATATTCATTCTGCATATTCTTTCATCATCTCACTCATTCCATCAAACTTCTGTATTTGCATCTTGTCTGCAGTACTTCATGTTTTAAGTGTCACTAATACTACTGTGTTCTTGGCAGGAGCTGAAAGAAAGTTTCAATTACGGCCTCTTCTGCCCACCTGAAAATGGCAGAGCCGGAAAATTCCTGGATGAGGAGCGCCGCCTTGGAGATTATCCGTTTAGTGGTCCTGTGGGGTACCTAGAAGTAAGTTTAGCCGCTGAACGTTATATAAATTATTAAAATCTTATTACCTTATCGGAATTATTGTCGCTTTTATTTGTTTTAATCAAAACGCTACATATTTGAAGGAAAGTCGTAATATTTTTCTATTTGGTAATTTAGCTTTTAATGGAAGCTGTCGCATTAAGCTGGAGATTTATTTTCTAACATTTACAATAACGTATAACGCAACCTCAAACATTTATGCACAAAATAGTGTTAGGTAGTTTAATGTCCCTAGGCGTTCATAAAGACGTTGTGTTAATTTTTGTATGTATTTTGTAAAATTTGTTTACCTTCATGAGAAATTTGAAACAAAGAAATATAACACATCTTAATCGGTATAGAACATTCGTTAGTTAATATTTGTAGGATACTGAAAATGCGTATGATGGAACCGCTCCCACATTTTTATTGTAAGAATCACAATTAGAATATATGTAATGTTTATGGTATCAGAAGGCAGAAAATACCAAGCAAACAAGAGTTTGTGTATTTTAAACGCCTAAGGTAGGTATGCGTTATTATCAGCGCACACGTTACTACTGCTTAAATGCAAACAGGTTTGACAACAGAATGATAGGAAAATAATGGGGGCTGAAAGCAAGGATGATTCTTTGGATCTATACTAAAGCACTGGTATCCACAGTGATATACGCCTTCTTGATCTGGTGGCATAAAACCAAAAATAAAAGAGTGAAGAACAAACTAAACACTGTCCAAAGACTAACATGTTTGGCTATCGTAGGGGCCATGATTACAATAGCCACTGCTTCAATGGAAACGCTACTCAACCTCTCTCCACTACCCCTCGTGGTGGAATCACGAAGAAAAAGAAGAGAGTGATAACGAAACCGAACAGAACGGAATGAAAGCAACTGAAGGTATAGATACCGAGATGATATCAGAGATGGAACTGGAAGAGGCAATAAAAAAGATACAATTAGGGAAAGCAGCCGGAAAAGATAAGATTTCATCGGAAATGATAAAGTATATAGGAGAAGTAGGAAAAGGAAAAATCTTTACTTTAATGAATGACATAGTCAAATCAAAAAAAAGCACCAAAAGAATGACAAACGGGTGTAATAGTACCTCTGTACAAAAAGGGCGATATCAGGGAATGCAACAATTATAGAGGTATTACGTTATTAAGCATAGTAAGCAAAGTATGACCGGAATCTGGGAAACACGACTCAAAAATAAGTTAGAAGATACAATACACTCAATAGACGATAGTCAGTGTGGATTTAGAAAAGGAAGAGGGGCGCAGGACAACATACTTATACTCAGACAAATGGCAGAGAAAGTAATAAATAAGGGAAGAGAGGTCCATATGTGTTTTATAGACTTATGTAAGGCCTTCGGCAGGATTAGAAGAAAAGACATATGGAAGACGTTAGAGAATAGAGGCATAAATACAACAGAAATAGACATAGTCAAGAGTTTGTACAACAAAACAACAAATATAGTAAGAACCAGAAATGAGGAATCAACGGAATTTGTAACAACAAGAAGTTTAAGACAAGGATGTGTGCTGAGCCCGTTATTATTCGCACTAATTATGGACGATGTAGTCGAGGAGCTGACATGTTTGACTATCATAGGGGCTATGATTACAACACCCACTGCTTCCATGGAAACGCTACTAAACCTCTCCACTTCCCCTCGTGGAGGAACCACAGGCTTTGGTAGCAGCCTACCGAGCAAGAATTAGTGGGCATGGGAGGATCTTCCCAAAACGAGGAAACCGTACCTAAATATTCAGAGCAGTCAAGGAACGCATCTTAAGAATGAATTCAGACAGGAAAGGACCTGAAAGGGGCGGATGGGAGAAGAAGGAAGAGCCGAAAAACCGCAAACGAGACATATGATATACAGCTGTGTCAAGCACTAATAGCGTACAGGAGCAGGGATATTTGAAGCTAGAACAGGGGAACGCCATAACATTAACCTGAGATCCTACCAAGTTGAAATCGTCGATGCAACATCATGTTTGCGGACGATGAAAAAAGAAGTTACCAACGTAAAAATAGATCATGTCTGATGATCCAGTTGCTCTGAAAATTCTACAGAGCGTAGTAGTACGCTCCAGGGTAGTTAAGGAATTCTTCGAAACGCTAGAGACACTGACAGAACTTAACAGGGTAAACTTAGAATGGGTGCCAGGACACCAAGGATTTAACGTCAAAGAAAAGACAGATGAATTAGTCAAAACAGGCGCTGAAGAACCATTGGTTGTCCCGGAGGTCTCCTGTGGTATAACATATCAGACCTCGGGGGGAGGGGGGACTGTACGCGTAAATTAAGCTCCCGACACATTTGATATTGGGAAGAGACCCTGGATTGAGGAAATCTCGCCTTTTTATGGACAACCTAAACAGATCCAAACCAAAAGAGTTTAAGCCACTAGCTCAATTAATGGGTGATCTGCCGAGTCATCGCACACAGCCTGTACGGTGTTCTATAAATACAGGAGTAGATCTTGCTGGGCCCATCTTAATCAAAGATGGACTTGGCAGAGGTCGCAAATCTAAAAAGGCCTACATTGTTTTATTTAAGTGTTGCGCAACAAAGGCAGTTCATATTGAGCTCGTGTCAGACCTGACAACAGAGGCATTTTTAAATTCTCTCAAGCGGTTCATCTCAAGGCGCGGCAATGTTGCAAATATGTATTCAGATAATGCCACAAACTTTATTGGAGCGAACCGCGAATTACAGGAATTAAATGCCGTATTTCACAAACAAAATTCTACGCTGTTTGACTATTTGGCTGCCAATCAAATTCAGTGGCATTTTATCCCACCAAGGGCACCAAATTTTGGTGGCCTTTGGGAAAGTGGCATCAAATCAGTGAAACAGCATTTGAAACGCGTAATTGGGGAAACAGTACTGACTTTTGAGGAAATGTGTACCTTATTAGCTAGGATAGAGGCTTGTATCAACTCACGTCCATTGATTCCTTTATCCAATGACCCAAATGACCTTTCGGCCTTGACACCAAGTCACTTCCTCATTGGCGAACCAATGACGTCATTCGTGGAACCAAGTCTCACTGAAGTGAAACTGAACCGCCTCTCCAGATGGCAACTCCTAGAGCAAATGAAGCAGCATTTTTGGAACCGCTGGTCTGCAGAATATTTAACACAGCTCCATGAAAGACCCAAATGGCGGTACCAAACCAAACAACTAGAGATTGGCACGTTAGTCATCATCAAAGATGATAACTCCCCAGCACTTCGATGGCCTCTAGGACGCGTGATCGCGACTCACCCTGGGAGAGACGGCATCATTCGTGTAGTGACGCTAAAAACTGCCAATAGCGTTATAAAACGTGCTATCTCAAAATTGTGTGTGCTCCCATGTGATAACTCCCCATAAGCAACATCACTTGCCCTTTAGTGTGTGCGTGAAACTAACCGCGAGTGCAAACCAAGGTGATGTGTTCCCACATAAACTATATATTCCCCATTAAGAATTATTGGACCATGCTTCAGAACTTTTAACTGATATTAATTGCCTAGTATACGTAGACATTCCGTTCCTATATAAGATTTTTGTGTTTAGTTAAGGTTGTTGTGTTTAGTTCATAAGTTTTGATACAGTTTTTCTTATTTGTTATTGAAACATATGTCAATATTTCAATCGGGGGCGGCATGTTCGGTTCCCAACAATATTCCTTAATTTTTTGTATATGTTTGAGTTGCCGACGCACGTGGACCGAAGGGCCGTGGCCCCCCGTCGATAAACAGGAAACTGCCCCGCGTGAAGGTCCAGTCTTCGGACAACTCAAACATATACAAAAAATTAAGGAATATTGTTGGGAACCGAACAGACAACCTAAACAGATCCAAACCAAAAGAGTTTCTACTGAGCAGGAAACAAATAAGGACCGTTCATTGGACTTATGATGGGACATTGCGGTCTTCATAAACAATTAAACACCACAAGAATTATAAAAAAGCCCCCTGCAGACTGTGCAGGGAAGAAGATGAAATACGATTACATATTTTATGTGACCGTCCAACGGAATGCACTTCTCGAAACCCGAAGAAATGGAAAAAGCACCCATCAGCGCTGTGCTCAACTTTATTAGAGGCGCAGAGACGTCGATAACGTGATTACAATACAATAAGCAAATGAGCTTCAATACGATGTGCTTGAACCACATCTTATAGCAATAATACTAAAATGTATCTTTAACCGGTATAACCATTAGTTGGTTAACATTTGTTGGACACTGAAAATGTGGTTGCTTATAACACTTCTGTATGAAATAATCTGTTATTAGACAGGAAGAAGTTATTCTCTTAGATTTTATTGCAAATTAACACAACATTTTTGTTGCCCCAAACTCGCTTTAGTATTTTAGTAACACATAAACTAGAATTTCAAATTTTTGTTTCATAATTCAAAACATGCATGTTTATTATTGTATGCTATATAATTTTAAACGACAAAGAAACAAAAATGGTGTTTGATTTGGTGATTTGGGTTTGGTGATTGACATTTTTATAACCTAGTGTTAAGCATTTTTCCATTTCGATATGAACCACGACATAAGTAGTTTGTCTCCAATAATTTGTTTATACAAGTAAGTGTTCCAACGATCTTATACTATTAACAATCTGTCCCAACATTTTTTCTTACTTAATTAATTTTTCTGTTACTATAATGTTGGAAAAAGATTCCCAGCATTTTCCAACTGTTCCCATTAATTAAAATGGTTCAGTGCAAATTACATGCAAGTGTCAATGCCCTTCCTGCGTATTAATTTACAAACCCGTTTTGAATACGTGATTTCCCCGATATCGAAAAAATAATTGAAATACGTATTATCGTCTTCTGTAATTGCAGGCGTTATTTACACTAACTACACGTGAGATTACAGGATACGGCCACTAATACGATCATTATTTCTGTAACAATACGTTATTTAGCAAAAACTGTCGTGCAACATGTTGATACCGCAGGAAATTACAAGATGTGATGTAAAATGATGTTCGTATTAATTTCTCGTGAAATTGCTCGTCGGAACTGGAATGAAATGGTTTAACGTACTATCAGCTGTTCGGAAATTGAAAGTATATTAAGATCTTACACGTAAAGCTGACCTTAGACAAGCCCACCCGTTCTGTAAAACAACTCCGATATCGAGGAAGTCGACATCCTTTTAGCTGTATCATTGAAACTGATTGATTACAATGCTTATGTTTCAGAAACACGGTACAAAACGTAGGTGGCTTAATTGAAAAATGTGTAGGTTCATCACTTTACGCAACAATAATGACAGATATTGGATAAATTACCCGATGAAAACCAATTAAATCGTGTAGGGGTTAATGAATCGATGAAGTTTTAAAAGACCGTTAATTAGAAGTTTCTTAACGCCAAACAGGCAACTCGTAAAGTTTTTATTGGATTTCGAAGATGTATAAAAGTTTGCTCCCCTTTGCGTAAAGGAATGATTCGAGAAAAAAATCAGTTGTGAAGATAAAATTTATGTTTATGTAGCTTTCGTGTTGGTTCTTTAATGGGGATTTAGTACTTCTTTATGATTGAGAATTTTATAATCTCGATAAAAAGTTTATTCTGTAGCTGTACTTGTAATTCCTATTCGTTGTGTGTTAATTTTAAAAGTGTTCCTTCCAAATTGATTTATTTTCCGAATTAACGAGCAACTCGATATAAAGAATTGATGTCAATAAATGCCAATTTAATGTTTTGGTGCTGTTATTAAACAACTAGAAACAGTTCTTTGTAAATTAATACTGTGGTAACTTTTTATTGTAAATAAATTAAACAACTTCGATTGATTTAAACAGCTATCGAGTTTTGTAACGTCTTCAGCAAAGGAGAAAATGAGGGATTGTCTTTCATGTAGGTTCATTAAAGAACTTGTGAATAATTAGAAATTAGATTATGGACTCTATCCATTTTGAAGTATGATTACATATTTGAAAAAGTGGCTTATCGCATTTTACTGTTTGTTTTTTGAACGTATAAAGATCTTACTCAATACGTTCAAAGAATATTGATTCATATCTTATAAATTTTTCTAGCAAAACCAAAGAGCAATGTGTACATCTATTTTTCATTATATCACATACTTAGCGTGTGTACCACTTTACATTCGGCCATTGCTCATTAGAATAGATTCAGAATAAATATATTATTTGATTTTGGGTAAAACATAAAAATTAAAGCACAAATAAGCAGAAACACAAAAATAAGCGAATCCTGGATGGCTAGAGCAATATAGTGCTAATTATTTGTCATTTAAATACTGCGCCACAATTATTTGTGCCTTTTTTTTTCATAGGTAGTGTTGATCCTTACATGTAATTAATGAAAAAGCCTGTTATAACCGATTGCGTTGTAAATTCGTCAAACTTGTAACTGTTAAATTGTGAATATAGTGTTAAAAAAGATGCCCTTTAGTTCAGTACCTAAAGTTTCGCCTGGTATAAACAAATGTCACAACAGTTCTCAACACGTCATGCCACGATCTTTTGTTCTTGGCAAATTTTATCCCTGTGTAAATGCAAAATAATAAAATTGTTTGGGACCGCTGTCCTATATACTCTCAGTTCATACAGTAGTCATGTACCTGTCAGTAATCCTTTACCGCGGAAGCGACTTGAAAAATAGTATAAGAGACAAATAATGTATTAAAAAAAGAAAGGACCAACTAATACGACACATTCTTCGCCGGGAAGGAATTCTGAAAACAATCATAGAAGGGAAAATAGATGGAAAGAGAACTAGGGGACGTCCACGCAATCGATATATTAAACAAATTATGGATGACGTGGGCGCGCGTAACTATGAAGAAATGAAGAGAAAATCTGAGGGAAGACGAGATTGGAAACATGCGTTAAACCAATCAACAGACTGAAGACTTAGAGAGAGAGAGAGCGAGAGAGAGAATGTATTAATCCAAACATTGTATCATTTTCCAATGAAGAATCATTTTCGAACACTGGCAATGTGAGCAGAAGCAATTTCCATTGTTACACCCAGTATATTACTTAATGGATTCGGAAAACTCATTTTCTATACATATATTCTGCGAATGTTTGAAGTCAGAATATTGGTAATGTTATTGGACCATACTTAAACCAATTTAAATGTAGAAACTAAGTTTATCAGTGAATACTTTTACCAATTTTATTTGAACATACTGAACATGTCACAACAATTATTGTTTCAACATGATGGAGCTCCTTCATATTGCCAAATTTAACTTACTTAAACGACGATACTAGAAAGTTGTTGAATACAAATTGTGCCTTTATATTCTTTTCTATGGGGAAAATTAACCGGAAAATATATGTAAGGCCATTGAAAAGTGTTGAAAATTTGAAGAAAAGGGATGAAAGAAACCCTTCAAATTAATTGCTTCACAAGAACTGACCCTAGTGAGATTGTCTTTCAAAAACAATTCGAATAAATTCGATATACAGTAAGTATGGTACACATAACTTGCTTGTCGTAGTACTTTATTTGTTCAACAGAATTACAGATATCACGACAATATGGAGATAATAAAAATGTTGCTTGTGATCCTTTCACTTAAAGGTGCTGCAATCTTTTTTCCTATGCTTTTGTGAGCATTTTGTTACGGGCCAAACGAGCTTTTTCGTCGACCCGCAACAGGAAAGATAGAAAAGGCCTTCGGCTAAACTCAGAGGAGTAGGGGTGGTTTACGAGAAAAGCTTGCGGGAGGGAAGTCGAACGTAGTTGTGTACAGAGTAGGTCAAAATTAGCGGGCGCCACCTTCCAGGTCGCAGCTGATGGCAGGTTCTCGTGGAAGGCCGAGAAGCCAGCAGCTTACGAGAATCGGACTCACCTTTATTGTGCCTCCTCCTTACAAAGCTCATGCACAATAAAATAGAAATACACAGAAATAAAAGATATGGTGGATTTTAAGACAAATATAACTCTATTGTTTGAGATTGGTGACACGTAATACAAAAAAAAAATACATTCAAAATGGTAATAGTTATCTTTTAACACAGGGATAGTTGGAACGTTCGAACAAGAGGCTCGCAGCCCCTAGCTTGCGGTATTTACTTTACTAACCACAGATCTGCGCAGCCAGTGATGTTCGAGTTTACAAAAATTACAATTTATAGTTACACTTTACAGTTAACAAAACAAAAAAGCAACTGGCGACTGAAGGTCGCTTTGCGTTGCATCAAAAAAAAGGTTCAGCACTTTAATCCAATAAAATGAAACCCGAAACAAGTTTTTACAACATAATTAACAATTTGTTTTACCTTAGTTTTCTTCGGTAGGGAGTAGAGAGAGATGCACAATTGGGGTGTTCTTAGGTTCTTCGGGAAGCAGGTACAATTCGCAGGCACGCCCCTACGGCCTGGATCATGATGGAGGCAACGTTACGGGCCAAGCGTTTCTTCGAAGAGAAAAAGAAGACAGGAGCTTCAGGAGGCAAAATCTCCGTCGCTGTACGGGGTTATCACTTGCAACCGCTTAGTGGAGAAATTCACGGGATTGGACGCTTTTAATCCGACACAAGTCGCGAGAACCATTTCACTGGATTGTCTTTACAAAAGGCTGACACTCTGCTAATATTTTTAATCCGATACAAATCGAAGACTCTTTTGAGCAAGGCAAAAAACAACACGATATATTAATTTAGCAGAGGCGCTGCCATACAACTCCGAGCAGCTAGTGCTCACTCTTGCCTTGCCTTATTTGTCATCGGCGCTGAGATGTTAACAAGCAACCGGATCGAGCGAAAGTGTTAAATCGACTAACTAGAAAATGCAACGGGAATCTCAAACAGCTGGAAGATTTCACCATATGACGAAATATGGTGCAAGAATTCCAGAATAATTAACACGTGGAACTTCCTCAACGGCAGGAAATTCCCAGCAAACAAAGGATTCTAAGAACTGTTTTCGGTTAGCATATATAGACTAAAGATGCACGACAGCGTTCCTTAAGTTTCGAAAAGGTGACCTCCCATAAATGAATCTTTGAAAATAATAAAAATAGTAATCGGCTTAAGAGCGGCAATTACAATACGACTTTAATTCAAATGAAGAGGCAAAATTAAACGAACATATCATTTTATAAAGTCTCCGACGTAGAGGACCTACACTTTTATTATTTAAAGACCCCTATTAACATGATGAATGTAATTCAGATTAGCAAATACTACATCGTATAACGTAAGTTAGACAATCACACATATGCACACGTATGTAATACATATGTTTTAGGGGGACACCTTAAACGGAGTGCCCTTGTACATGTGTTATACTTTACCGTGAAAGCATGTTTTCTATAATTATAAAGCGATAATTCGTTTCAGTGAAGGTTTTAATTTTTAACGCATTTAAAAGCTATTTGCGGGAGGGCAAATTGCTTTAAATTTCTGTTACTTAAGTAAATCGAACGAACCCCTTTTAAAGAGAACTGTTATGGCATTAAATGAAGCCCATCAGTATTATAACTACGTGCTCGAAGGTGTTATGTGATTACGATTATGTACAGAGTAAATGTGTTGAACTAAAATTATCTTTGATCTAAAAAGTTATAATTAAATCAGTTAATTAGCTTGAACTATGCGTTCAGTTCTCAGTGAAAATGTGGAAATTTATCTCAACGTCTTTAGTCTAAATCCAACTTTAGGTGGAGTCTTGCGAAAACGTTGTTTTTGAACTTTTTAAATAAATTGCTGAAACGTGACGGATGGAGGAGCAAGTAAAACAGGGGTCATCTTACTTTACTCACTTGTACTTTCTAGGTTTATGTCTTATTTTACTGCTTGAGCTTCCTTTTTATGGCTACTCCCTTGTTAAATAACAAGAAATTGTATGCCGATGCATGTTGGAAGCATGGCTAAAAAAATTCTTTAATTTCTTTTTTCGATTATGAGTTCTTGATATTTGTCTGTACTTTATACAGAACACTAAAAACTAGATTTAATTCCAAGTAACTATCCGATGCCCCTTATTGTTATCCGTGCATTGAAACGAATATCATTTACATTAGTGTTGGAGCTTAAAAATATATTCTGAAGAGAATAGCGTCTAAATAGTACACACAACTTTACAACTTACGACAAAACGTCTTCGTTTTAATGGAAAGGCTTGAAAATCAGAAGATAACAGATGTTTGTTAATTTATAACCTATAATTGCCTAGCTTTACTAATGGACAAACTCATTGCCTTTCCTGTTTTCTGCACTTTTGTCAGTAACGGAGTAAAGCTTTTTGCACATCTAACTGAATGGTAATTGCTTCCGCCATCAAACAACATGGCCTTCTACCTCTCCCTCGTGTTCGGCAAATTCAACATTTTCCAGGATACAACTTAATCGCCTCCCTAATTTAATGTGCCACTGGCATTAAATCATTTTCTTCTGCAAACACCCCGCAATAAAATTAACGTCCAGTTACCAAAAAATCGTATTTTACTTCCATTACCCGTATTCTTATTTACGGTTTTATAATCATCGCAAAAGAAATACGAATATAATACGTAAAATATAGCACCAATTGATTTGAAACCATAAGTTCAGTTACCTATAAAATCCACTTAAAAAATATTTAGTATATATTTCTTTCATCTTCGGGTCTGCTGAATATTTTTATTTTTTCATGCATATAACTAAAACAAAAATAGTTACTGTGTATAGATAAGTTTGTAACGACATTTCAGTTTTGTTAGTGTTTGTTGTAAAAGAAACAGTGATAGCTTTAGCTATTTTATTCACGCTACCATGTTTACTAATATAGGACCACTTAACGTAAAATCTAGCTTAACGCAATTTGAGGTTAGATTTTTTTGCAGAGTTTGTGCTATTTAATAAAATAAATAAAATAAAAAGAAAAGCAGCCTCTTGAAAGCTCCGATATCTTATGTTTAACTTCGGGATTGATTAATAACCATGCAGGGCGACTTCACAACTCTGTACAGGGACGTAAAGCACCATCCAAATACATATCTCAAATAACAACTTCCTAGCACACAGCTCAATACCTATTTAACTGGGTACATACAGCGCCCACAACGAGCACATACTAGTCGTAAGAAATTAGAAACCAACAACATCCTCACTATATTAGCACCACATAGCACAATTACTGAACACAGCACAATTACTGAGCACACAGCTCGATATTTACTTAGATACACAAAATACAATTACTGAACGCATATCTCCCAACATTAAAATAGACTGATGCAGTTTTTACAATAAATCTGGAGCACACTATTTAATATATAATTACATATACATAGCACCGTCATTGAGCACATCCAGATGTGTTAATAAGTTAAGAATATACAACTTCCATAATAAATCAGTAGCATATACCTCACTTGGTACAGCGCTTTCTTCCTGAGCAAAACGACGGCTATGGGCTGGGTTCGACTACGCAGCATTACCGCGCGCTGTATAAAAATCTTGTGTTGCAACCCGCCACACACAATTTCCCAATCGGGTAGGGGATTTTAATGCCAATAAATCTTCTTTGGAATTTCTGCCGTTCGGATTAGACGTTAAATTGTAGGTGCCGCGTGTATCTACCCTAACCCTGATAGCAAATATGTGGGAGAAAAAACGTCGGTGTCCAGTAGTGGTACGTGAAAGGCTGTTGATTATTATGTAGCACAGTTAATGAGCGCACAGCTAACTGCTACTTAGATACCAAAAACAGTGTTACTGACCTTATAGCTCAAATATTAATATATAATAGGAGTACGCAACGTTGACAATAATAAATTGGGAGCACACTGCCCAATATTTAACTAGGTACTAACAGCACCCATCATTGATCACACAGCTCTAAGAATAAATTATGAACACACATGAATTAGAAGCACACAGCTCGAATAATAAATTCGGGTCACATAACACTTTATTCGGAATATTTAACTCGGTATTTAGTGCTTTAGTACACTCTCTAATCATAATCAGGGCGCTTTAACCATTAGGCCGACTAGGCACAGTACCTAGGGCCTACTAACTTTTTAAGAACTATAAAGTTTCACTTGAAGAAATACATAAACAAAACAATCTCAAAATTTTATAACATTCATAAATTGTTTTTTTGTGCTTGCAAACGATAAAATTAGCATACAAATAAGTAAACATATCGGACAACCAGGCCTCTAGAAAACTAGGTCCTACAAAGGTCTTAAAATGGCCCTGATCATTATCACCGTTTTGTGTAAAGCAGTCTTACACACTTCAATAAATTATTTTCTCAGCAAACGTAGATTTATAATTTAGTCGTTATAACAACAGCATACGTATAATCCTATTACTTTTCACCAATACCCGCTCAAAGTATTAAATATTTAAATCGATAACAGATTCAGGTTGCTAGTAGTCCACTGGGAATACAACATATTTTCTGAATGTAAAAATGTGTAAAATATTTAGAAGTTTGTGCAGGTGCTTTCAAAATGATTCACATTTATTTTGTAATGATTCACGCGTTGTTAGTTCTAATTGAACTTTTAAATGTATATCGTTCTATATGAAGAATTAAGGTGATATTACACTAATAATATGGCCTTCATTTAATATCAGTTATTATTAATCGATAATCTAAATCTGAAAAATGGACTCTAGAGCGCCATGGCGATAATCATCAGTTAATTAGTTGGCATTCAGTAACGTAATATGCTTATGTAAGCGCCGGAATCGGCATCGATGATTGTGATAAAATTCAATATAATAACAATAACTACATTGTATTAGTTTTTATTTTATAAATTTGGTTATGCTTAGTCAGGAAAACAATTCTATTACTATCCGCCTAGTAGCACACAATTCTCACATCATTGATTGAAAAAGTTAAAATGTATTTGTTTTATTAATCAACAAATACACGTATAGGGCAAATCACCATCGTAATTCTGTTTTCAACATGAATAGGACCTCCTAGAGTTGCGTTTTTATGTATTATTTGATAATAGTAAACTATTATGTGATTAAAACATACCTAGAAGTTTAATAAATGGCATTATTATAAGTATTTAAACAGATAATTTTATTGGAACTACGGTAATATAACTTACATATGGGTTTAATTATAATTTAATAATAAGAAATTTATTTCTAACACTGCTAGACTTACACCATCCGTACCGTAATAATAGCAGTAAATACATGGTTACGGGACCGTTCGTATTAATATGTTTGTAAATGTACAGGGAGTACTACAAAAAATGTAGTGTAATAAATTGTTTCTGTTACTCTCTACCACTTTTTGGAATGCTTAACAAAATTGCCATGAAATAAAAATGTTTATTAAAGACTACTCTCAAATAAGTACAAAGTGATTTTTTAAAAAGTCAATTGCAGCAAGCCTAGAAAAAAAGCTATTCCGTCTGCAGTCAGCTGTAATGAGCTTTGAATGACATTTGCCTGTATGTCAAACTGTGTGACAGTTCAGGTAGTTAAAAATTTTGGCCCAACAAAATGTGAAAATGAACAAGTATTTAGTTGCAACTGATTTGTAATTTATTAAGGTAAGTAAATTACAGGTTTTTCGTCAAGATTTCTTTCTTTCTGTTACAATTTTCATAT
>JABXWE010017836.1:0-22983 GCA_014611495.1 Limonius californicus | reverse complement strand
TTTTTTTGGAATAACCGATTTTGGTCGACCTTCACGATATTCGTCACTGACGGACGCACGACCACGACGAAATTCTGCAAACCAATTGTAAGCAGTCTTTTCTGATGGTGCTTCATTACCAAAATTTGAGAATTTGAATTGAATTGAAAATACGTGGATTCAAAAACTTACGATAATATATGTCATTTTTATTTATGGTTAACTTAATAATATGGCGGTGGACCGTTCTAGGCGTTGGACTTCTTCATTCCTGGGCTTCGTTTCTTCATCTTCTTGGTTGGTAGCATCTTGATGGGCTGTTGGTGGTTGATGGGATAGCTGGTTGGGCTGGGGTGGTGTTTATAGCTTCCTCGGGTATCTGTATTGATAATAAAAGTGTAGTATTTTCTGTTAGTTGGAGTGCTACAATGCTGTAAGAGAGGGGGGGTAAATGTTGTGGTATCCTGAAAAAGAAGGCGGGTGGCATGGCCGTACGTAATTGTATGTGTATCACGTTTGGGGGGGTCACACGGTCACTGAGGTCGTCTGGTCACCTCATTGACAGTGGAGTGTCCTCCACTATGTCAATGACAATTCCAGGGAGGTCAGGGTACAGGGAAGATAGAAGAGCAGTAGATGGATGTGGGAGTTTCCTCCGGTTGATACGGTTGACTGGGATGACTCACGGTTTAGGGGTTTGTGGGAGGTCATGAGATTTTCGTTGGCTATAGGAATGCCTTAATGAAGGGTGCGAGAGATGTATTTCTGCTGAAGGTGGGTGTCGCGGTCGCATATCGGAGTGGTTTCGGTGTCGATGTGGATTAGGTGGCTGGGGTGTTCTCTGTGAAGACGGAATATGCGACCGAGAATTTGCCTTTCGCATGCTGCAATTTGATGGAGGAGAAGGGGTTTGAGAGTGGCGTATAGGGGGGCTGGGTTTTCAATGACGGGGCGAATGAAGGTTTTATAGATGTGGAGGAGGGTTCGGGAGTCGCAGCCGTGGAAGCGCCCTTAGATGCGGCGAAGAAGATTGGAACGGTTTCGGACTTTTTTCAGAATTTCTCGGATGTCGAGGTTTAGGGAGCAGGTATTTCTGAAGGTGATCTTCAGGTATCGGGCCTGATTTGAAAGGGGGATTGCTTGATTGTGGACAGAAATATTTATGTCGGTTGGATCCAGTCTGGGGGTTCGGAAGGAGTTCGGATGTCGAAATAGGATGGCGGTTGATTTATCGCCGTTGAATTTAATCCTCCACTTGCTGGTCCATCTGTAGATGTGGTTGAGGGCAACTTGCATTTCGCGGGATGAGGAAAGGGAGGTTTTTGGGAAGTCCAAATGACGGTGTCATCCGCGAAAAACGGGTTTTGGCTCGGGTGGGGTTTGTGACTGGGAAGTCGTGGGCGAATAAGGAGTATAATAGGGGAGAAAGTATGGAACCCTGGGGGACGCCTGAGAGGAGGTCGATGAAAGTGGGAGTCGAAGACTTTAACTCGACAGGAGCGGTTGGTGAGAAATGAGTCTATGAGTTTGACGAAGTGTGGGCTGAGATTTAAGGAGAGAAGTTTTTGGACGAGACCGTTATACCAGACTATCGAAAATTTGAACGAAGCGATGCTATGCATTGTTGTTGAGTTAGGCTTTTACTAAAATCGTAAAAAATTATCCAACGAAAACCTTCACATGAAATTTCCATTTTTTCACAAAATTGCTTTGTTTTAAACGCTCACTGTAAACAAACTACTCGATCAATTTGTAAGCTGTCACTTTTTTAACAATAACAAATGTCAAATCTTACGAAAATAGTAATGACACATCTCAATAGCGCCACCTAGTGGTCCCTTAAAGGGCTGCCCTCGTATTAGCCCATCTTAGAAATACGTTTTCTTTTTACTACACGTACTAATGATTTTGTTCAAACATAGTTCAACGGGTTCGCTTTTATGCGTTTAGAACTATGTTAATTACTGTTTGGATTAGAGAATTAATTATTGTCTAGGTTAGGGACGTTATCGTTGTCTTAGAAAACCTTCGTGAATTTAGGAGACCATAATCCATCCGAGTGGTTGTGTTCGTTATTAATGATGTACGTGGGTAGGCACTTGGGATTTATATTGTGTACATAATTATTATAGGTAGCATTTATAATCACGTTAAATCCAGCTTCAATGTTAATAGTGCAAGTCGCTGTGAATATATATAGAGCATACTCTCTATTCATACGGCGATAATACATGTATAAACATCCCCGAACTAATGCTAATTGGTGCCATTGTGTAATCCTGTCGAGTGCTCTGTATATCGGATTTTGCACATTCTGTGCCTTACCTGCTTATTATTGGAAGTTGGTTTGAACTTCTCCTGGCTCAATTAAGGACCCGTCAAAATTAGTAACGTTCCACTGCTAATCATCGTACGGCAGCAGTTAGTTATGTGGCTAAATCGAGCATTCGCGCGACATCATGTGTTTGACTAACAAATTTCCGGGGGCTCTTGCTACAGTGAAAACGGAATATTTTAAATAAAAGTAAATAGTTATTATGCGAGGGAGGCTGTATCCGAATTTCAGCATACGATGGAGGAGGCGAAGAATGTTTTCCCCGACGAAGAACTATCATAGGTCGTCGTCAGTAACGCGTAACGCCGGGTTAAATTCGCGCTTGACATGTTATTACGCGTAGAGTGTAAATCTTCATCACCGTGTAATTTCATGCAATTATGCTCGTTGTAATGGTGCCTCCGCTAATTTATCGGCACTAAATAAACGCACTGCCCATCTGCGAGCGGTTTGTTTATTGCCGTTGCTGCTCGTTACCTTCTCGATTTATTTAAAAATAGTGGTGCTACTAACACACTAAAGCATGTACAGGGTGGTTCAAACGTTACCTTGCACATCACTGTTTGGCTACTCCTGAAAATCAGCCAAGATTGTGGGTTTTTAAAGGAAGAGAAATTCTCAATACATACTGGTAAAGTGGTAAGTCGACTTTCTAAGAGGTGAGACTTTTATACGGAACAATATACAGGGTGGCCCACCGAAAACGACCAGGCGTAGTTTGTTAAACTAAACTTCAATTCGTCGAAAAACGCCCGAACACTTCAGATTCATTTGCCAGGAGGTAATGCGGCTATTTCCGGTCATCTGTCTTCAACCCCAAAATTGGGATTACTTTCACTTTTAAAAATTAAATGACAGAAGGTAATTGAAAGCTCGATGAATTTGCTTTACAGTAGTGTTTTTAGTTTTGGATTCCAAGCATTCGTTCCTGCGGAAATCCTTTTCAATGTTTCAAGATAATAAATGTTCGACGTGAGCGCCACCAACGTCCACGCAGTATTAAAGGTTCTGCTCAAAATGTCGTTGCACATTCTGAAGCATGTGTGGAATGATTATGGCAATCGTTTATTCTACGTTGGGTTGGGTTGCGTTAACTTTACTATTTAAATGACTTCACAAAAAGAAATTAACGGGGATAAATCTGGCGAATTCGAGGGCCATTCAATAGCGCCTTTTCTTCCAATCCATTGACCCGGAAACCTCCGATCCAAATACTGTCGAACAACTAGAGCATAGTGCGCAGCAGCTGTTGGAATATCAGATGATCGTCGAACCAACGATCATCATTATCTATAATATCAGTAAACATTTATCTTTTCATAGTGTTGTGAATGTTCTCCGTGAAATATCCTCGGATTAGAATAGTGATAATTACGGCTCGTAACTTGTACTATTTACGAAAAAGTGCATTCGTTGGAAAAAGAGAAATCTGAATTATTTGTTAGTAGTCTTCATAGAGTATTTTGTAGTAAATGAATCTGTGGGGTTAAAAATTTTGTTAAATGCCAATTCGATTAATACCCGATACAACAGCCATTTGCCTTGTACTCAACGTAGGCTGGACAATAATATAGCCCGGAACTACGACTTCCGCCGTTCATTTCTTATTGGATTTTTCAAGATTTCGCTTTTTATTAGCGACAGATCCGGTCTCTCGAAATTTCCTCACTTAACTCCAAGTAATACTTACGATTCACATGCTTATCTGCTTATTCCTGGTTGAACAATTCGACGCTTCTATTGGCGCACGTTCATTGTTTTCGAAGAAAATTGCAATTAATTTAACTCTTTCTGAAATGGTAAACTACGAAATACGGCGTGCCGCTTACTTAAAAGAAACATTCAAATGTTTGCACCAACATATGGTTTACGATTGCTGTCTAATTATTCCATAAATGCTCCAGAATATTTACTACCTTGAAACTTTAAAGTGCATTTCCGCAGAAACTAATGCTTGGAATCCAATAATAAAAACACTACTGAAAAGCAAATTCATCGAGCTTTCAGATGATACATTTAATTAATACCCATTGCCATTAAACGTATTAGGGAAAAAGTCACCCTAATTTTAGGGTTGAAAATAGGTGAGCGGAAATAACGGTATTACGAGTTCTCATGGCAAATTAATTTCATGTGTTCGGTCGTTTTTCGAAGAATTGTTTCTGTATGTATTGTGATAAACAAGTGAAATTCGATTATTTGGTGATACTAGCAGTTTCCTACTACTTCGGCTGCGCAGGATGTTATCGCAATTTTACTATTTTCTGTTTCACACCTTCTGTATTTGCAGTTACGATCAAATTACATTTTATTTACGTTAATTTTTAATTTTTTGTTTATTATGTTCCTTGGTTTCCGTGGCGCTCATAAAAATGATGATGTGCCTATCACAGGCAGTCCGTAAAGGTTTAATATTTTAAGGCAGTTTTTAACCAATTTCAAATATCTTGTTCAAATTCTTGTAGCCCCTTTGAAAATATTCACATCAACATTCGAATGTGGTTTTTTCCTTTCCATTGATGTAAGATTTGATCGGCTTACTTTCACAAATAACAAGAGTTATAAGTAGACTGCCGGTTTATATGTACAACAAATAAATGTCAAAATAAGCACTAAAAATATTAAAATACGCCCCAAAGTTGTATTGAAATAAGCACAAACAGGCATATATAAGCAGGAAAAAACATTCACGAGCATAAATATCAAACTAAGTTTTGCACAAAAGGTTACTAGGAATGTGGATAATATTGCTAGGTACATATTTTTATCTTTTGAACTAACTTTCGTGTTATTTAATAGTTAACAATTTTCATAATATTCATTAATTGTTTGCAATATTTCATCAAAATTACAAGAATTGCCTTCATGGAATTTTTTGATTGCATTTTATATGTTTAACCACATCCGCGGAAATTACGATCATCTTGCAAGTCTCTTCTGTACCTGGTAAAAGTGGACGTTTTAATCAAGATAAATACAGCTCCATAGACTGCCTTAAGGGAGTCCAGCAAATATTCGAATGTAGTGACATTATTAATTTCCGTCGTTATGGAAACAAATAGTAGTTAGTAAATTGAGTTGCCTATATTTAGGCGCTTCTTAAAGACTCTTTGAGAAGCTCTATCCCTAAAGAAAACACTTTTGACCATACATTTATTAACAAAAAATGTTTGTTTTCATGTATACTTTTTAAACCCTAGAAGTTTGTTCCTGCAATTCAGTAACACCCTGTATAAAAGAACAATATCTAAAAGATTGTGTTTAGAATTACAACTGAATAGATTGCACAATACACAAACCTGATTGTTTTAACATTAAAACATATCAGAAATAGAAAATGTATAAATTATTATTATAACACATTAAAGTTTGTGTCCAAACAGAACAATCGGTTCGGTTCGGTTTTTCTCCTCGGTTAGCTATGCTTACTCTGTCTGATATCCATTAAACAATAAGTATAACAGAATAAGAAGAAGAGAGGCGGATAAAACGTATGTGGTCTTCTAACCTAGCTTTTGAATTGTTTAGTTTTTAGAATATGCACTAATCTCAGCAACGTTTCTGAATTCTTCTGCCTTCCGATAGTATATTTTTATTGTGGAGAAAGCCGTATGACAAGCGGAATGTGCATTTTATATTAGAGGAAACAGGAAAAAGCTTTCCAGCGATGGTACGCGCACATTGACATATTGAAATAGTAAATCTTCATATAATTTGATTAGATATTTAATATAATAAGATATTACTAGAATTTGACTGCATATCGCAATAGCTCATAATTATAATAAAGATATTGAACAATTGTTTTCAATTAATCGAATCACTATCCCTTACCGTTTGTGGAATCCTCATGTGGAATTTGTCGTGAACACATTGTATACTATTTTAATCCTTTGTATTTTGCAGCAAAGGAACGACAATGTTGAGTCCATTTTTATAAAGACCTTTCGATGAACACAAGTAATTTTTACAGATTTCTTTCCGAACTGCGGGCAGCTTTATGTTAAAACTTTCTTCTTCTATTATTTTGATTAGTTAACTTACTCTACCATTAATTTATGGTAGCGTACATTAATCATTGCAACGTTTTCGCAAAGTTAAGGATCTACTTTTTAAATATCTTTTATTTCTAATGCTGTAGAAGGTTTTAGCATTGAGATTCCACAGTTGCTATCCAAATTGGGAAATTGTGTGAAATGGGTTGCAGCTCAAAATTTTGTATACGCTACTTGGTAATGCAGGGAAGTCGAACCCAAGCCAGAATCGACGTTTTGCGTATAAAGCGAACGCTATGCCAACTGAGATATCACCACTTTAATATTTTAATCTGTATTAAATCAAAGAAACAAAGCGTAATACTTATTTTTGTTATTTTCATGTGATAAACTGTTTTGGTAACCATACAAGATTTGCAATATTTTTAGTATAATATTTAAATTTCTGATTATTCTGTTACTTTGGAGTTTGAGGAATTTTTGTTCAATAGTATACGGTGCCCACGTTTGGAACATCCTATATAACATAATGTAACATTTGTACCTACTTCCATGTTTATTTTCTGTTCAGCGAGCACATAACCAGTGTTGTATTTTCGATGTACTATTTTCACTCGTTTGGCGTTCAGGCGAGGGTCGTATTTCAAATTAGAGAGAACTGCAAAATTTTCAAATGCAAAAACGTTTTGGTTTTCCTGCATTTCTAATAACGTCCTGTAAAAATAGCATGCAGAATATGTAAATCAAGCTATTAGCGAAGAATAAAAAGGACGACATTAAATTTTGCATGTTAAAAACGGATTTCGCTCACTTTTGTGTTTATTTGGAGGCCGCCGGTTGTTACATTTTTAGACGAATATAAAAGCTCCATTTGAATATTTTAACGGCCTTACAAAATTCATAATTTGCATACTTTGTAAATGTAACAATCCCCGCGCAAAAAGCGCAGCGTATTTCCCAACAATGCCTCTCAACGAAAAGGAGTTTCCCCCCCAGAAAGCAACTACGTCCATTGCTTGCTTAACCCATTGTATTATTAGGAAATGCTAAAAATAATTGCGGGAAAACATCTTTTACTTGAAAGCTCTTTTTCATCATTGTTTCAAGTTAACGGTTAGGGTCTTTTAGTTTAATGAAGATGGGATGTTGTAACAGCCCCGGGCTTGCATTCTCTCGATTCTGAGAGTTCGCGTTTTCGCGGTTGCCTCTGTGATGTGCAATTTTTGGCGCCAGATCTGTATTTCATTAAGGAACCATTCGAAGATTTATGCTGACAATTGTTGTTGCCAAGTTACACACAAGACTTCTCGAAAGCAATCTGTCAATTCTGAAATGGTCCAGGACGCGAACACAAAGGGCTGCCTCTTCCGTCGTGCTTTTTTTTTTGGTCTTGGGCCCTTTACGTAATCCGAAAACTGTAATGCTTGCCCTTCTTAATTGCATTTTCTGAGTTGATGCGACAAGAAAGTTCGTAGATGTAACAGATAACGACGAAGAAAGAATGTTGAAGAAAGTGAAATACATATCCGATATTTGTCATTTTCAGATGCTTACTCACACGAACCCCAGCGCTACGACGAGATGTGCGCAGGGCCGGGCTACGGGGAACCGTTTGGTCCTGACAATTATCGAAAAGGAGCGCCGCCGATTGCAGAATATCGGGAACAACGAAGCACCCCCTTCCAGCAGCCCGGATCTGTCCTCATGGTCTACGGACTCGATCCTTTAAGGACAAACGCTGATAAACTCTTCAATCTTATGTGTCTCTACGGCAACGTAGCTCGGGTACGTGCCTTTAATTTTAACCGTCAAAGAACTAGAATAGAAGGGCATTAGGACAGCTACCGACGTACTAACGTATCGAATGTGATACCCACGGTCAAGTGGCGGACTTAAGGTTTCCACTTCAAACATCTATGATTTGGTAAAGCCTCCCTGGAGACGAAGGTCTCCGTTGTGCTGTGTCTTAAAACATAAGACGCATTGTCCTAAATACACGATAGGGCACGTGGAGAGGATGACGACAGAAGGAAACTCATTCCTGATTTACTTTCAGATAAAATTCCTGAAGTCCAAAGAAGGAACCGCGATGGTCCAATTGGGGGACGGCGTGGCCGTCGAGAGGTGCGTCCAAAACTTAAACAATGTCATCGTGGGACTGACCGGTGCGGCCCCGCTCTCCCATAAAGACGACGATAACAGGAACGCCACTGGCGAGCACAAACTCCAGCTCGCTTTCAGCAAACAGCCCTTCCTCAGCGAAGTGACGAACCCGTACCCGTTACCCGACAAGTCGCCCTCCTACAAAGAGTACATTAACAACAAAAATAACCGCTTCATGAATCCCACCATGGCGAGTAAGAATCGCATCCAACCGCCCAGCAAGGTAAGATGTGCAGTAAATTTTCGCGCAATCTTTATTCTTTCGTTGCTCCTTTCAGATCTTGCATTTCTTCAACACGCCCCCGCAGGTTACGGAAGCGGAGCTGGTGCAGGTGTTCAAGGACTACGACGTCATCCCGCCCAAGGCCGTCAAACTGTTCCCCATGAAGTCGGAGCGTTCCAGTTCTGGACTGTTGGAGTTCGACACCACCAGCGAAGCCGTGGCCGCGGTCATGGCTTGCAACCACGCAGCCATCGACAGTCCAGGTTGGTATAGCGCTTATAATCGTAACAAAACAGTTAAAGCGACGTACCGAGTTTGCTTAGAAGATGGCGCGTGCCATCGTGTTTAAATTAATCTTGTTTTCAACAGGCACTAAATTCCCCTTCATAATGAAACTGTGTTTCTCGTCGTCTCGCACCATGTCTATACGTAACGGCGACAGCAACTCGTCGAGCAACGGATCCGGGGAGCGGCGCTTGGAGCAAGACCAGCAGTAAAATTATCCCCTACTCCTTTTCCGTACCCATCAATGACCAATACATATCCTAAACCCATATACCGTACAAGACACGGCGCACGTGCCACATTCCAAAAAAAAAAAAAACTTTCAAGCGAATGTTACACGCGTGCCCCCTGTATTTTTAGTAGGTACTTAATGTGTCTATTTTTTCGTAGTTTTATTGAATTGATAGTGATCCCACGTTGTTTAGGTAAATTAACTTGCTAAGATTTAAGTAGCTTAGTTTCCCCCACAGATTTATTTTGGTTTCTCAATTGACGACGGACTGCATCCATTTAAACGGATGGGAATCTCGTTAATCCCGAAAATCTGCTTGGTTTCTTTTAGTTAGAGTTCGGTTTTCATTTGTAAAGCGATTTTTACACTCAAAGTGATTTTTAAAAAAGGAAACAAAACGTACGGACGTTGTCGAAGCCGCCGTATTTTTATATATAGCATTTTTGATGTGAAATTTTTTCGCGCATCTGTTTTTCCGACAACGTTCCCCGTTACGAATAAAGTACGTACATATCTTGATTGAAGTAAATATCTACAGTAAAAGTCATCGTCGTGTCAGACGCGACGCAGTTGCAACGACATAAATTATAATGTGAAATACATAATATATTTTTTATGTGGATTATTTTCTAGTTTTGTAGACTTAACGTACTTCGTGTTCCTTACCCCCTGCCCCCTCCCCATTTAACTCCAACATTCGATTGTTTGCACTCCTTCCATACTTTTGAAAGGTTAGTTATAAAATTTTTCGTTATTTATTGTTTCCTCTATCTACTGTTACCTATTAGAGTTAGTTAAAGAACGTAACGCATTTCTCCTAAAGTTGAAAGTTTCGCTTACAAAGAATCTACAAACGCAATGATATATTATACATATTCAATTCGATATACTAAGTACATATTTGCAACACATATCATAGAGTAACGATCAAAAATTGATTGTACTTGTATTTTCGGGCTTTTTAAGCATTTTCCTCATTTTTCCGAGATATTTTTCTACCAGAGCTTCGTTTGCGCAAATTCCCAAATTCACTACAATAATACCTATATTCCATTGCTTTTTACCCGTATAAAAAAATAAACTGTTCAGCGGCCATTGAACTCGGAGGTCGCAAAAGAATGTTCGTCCTAAAAGTAGATCTGTACTAGAAAAAAAAAGTTACTTTAGTTCAACGTCTTCCCAATTTTTGTACCTCAACTCGAAAGTACGGTCTAGGTGGTGCAGACAATGTGATGGACAGAGTAACAACAAAAGCAAAAAATTAAAATTTCGCCGCCTACACCCTACCAACTCGAGTTGCGGGTATACATGCTTTGCATAACTCGATGTCAATAATAATAATAATGATGATGATGATGGTGATGATAATGTAGTATCTGTATGTGTGTGTATGCCATAGGTAATCACGTTGTGCAATAATGATTGTTGTTGCATAGTTCGGCCGCCGGCCACTGTTATTTTGCGAATATTCTATTTTTGTTGAATCTGTGGCAGTTTCGTGTAGAGTTTGTTCTTTTTTCCTCCCGTTACTTTGTTAAGAAAGGGGGGCCGTCCTCGAGCGCTGTTCTCTCGTGGCCCGGCCGCCGTTTTCGTTTATAAAAGACACTTAGTTTAGATCATACGCATAGTATTAAAATGTTCGTACTATAGAATTACTAGGAGTTATTTTTGTCTGTTCCGTGCAGCCGTTTGAAATCTGGACGATCTCGACATTGCCTAGAAATATGTATTCTCGAATAGGGAAGAGAACTTAAGATAAACAAGAACGCGATAAGTATTATTTTGTGTCAAAAACGAGGACCAAAGGGTGTGAATGGACATGAACTCCGGTTGAGATTTTAAATAGCTGCACCGGTTCTTTAGCTGTAGTCACTGTCTTAGCGAGAATAAATCAAACTTTTAACTAGATAATGTCTTAAAGGTGATTTTTAGACGACGTCTGACGGCGGCGCAAAAATATTCATCTCGAACCAGTTGTTGCTGTCATGTAGAGCGAAACAGGAAGAGGGACATAATCTTAATAACGGACGAATGTGTTCGAATTTTGTTTCGTAGGTATTTAAGAAGATAGCGCGTGCGTCAGACGTCAGTGTTCCTCATGTGTATTATTTATGTTGTGTAGTGTTCTTGGGCTGATACTGCATTCTACTATACAATACACGTTGTCGTAATAAACATTAGTTTGAGTCAATTATCTGTGCCTCTAGCAGTGCTAGTTTGTCTTTGTCTGTTACACCTCTACTCCAAACCTTTACTACTTTACTACTCTTTTTTGCTCTCCTTTGCGAAAAGAACTCTGCGGTCGTCGATGGGACCGATCGGCGATTTGTGCTTACCCAAAGCAAAAATTAAAAGCAAGCAATCAATCGGAAGCGTTTCGTTTTCGCAAAGGAATTCAAAGAACTCCACAATCCACATTTGCTTACACGTTCAAAAATACATGAAGACATAATAATACATACATACAAAAGACATGCAACACCTCTATACAATTAAATGTATGTATTTTCTGAGCTATATGTATATACATATTAAAATTCTCTAAAGTATTATAATGATACATGCATAAGTGTATGCCAAATAGCCGCCTGGGACGTTGCATTCGCGAAACGCCCCGCCGTTCTACGTTTTGTCGTTTTATATTATCAATTTCCACTGTAAAAAAACATTTCCAGAGAACGTCGCCTGGAACGGCGGGGGCGTCGCGGGGGCAAAGCGCCCAGGCGAGCCAGAGTTTAACTGAAGTCAATTGATTTTTTCAGTAATTGTAAGTAATTTATTTCGACGCTGATAAGTAAATTATTAAAACGAAGTTGTATGCGTTTTTGAACTGTAAGTAATTCCGAGTACCATCACTGCTCCTGTAATCCGCAATTAATCTAGTGTAGACCAATTTTACCGCCACACTCTGAAATGTTCCTCTAGTCTAGTGCGTGTATGTAATACATATACGAAAATACACACGTAAAATTTGCTTAATTTCATAATGGGACACAATTGTTGATCAGAGAAGAGTTGAAAAGTAACGTGAAGTGTATTGTGTTTCGTTTATTTTCTATTTTTGAGACTCGCTATAAACCGTTAACTTATTTTCTCCGCGAAGAGGAAGTTTGCCCTCAAGAATACACACAAAACAATATCTGACTTGCAGAAGTACATTTTGGTGCCATAAATGCAGTTTTGCGGTACACTTTTTTTTGTTATTCGCACGCTGCACATAAATATCGTATTTTTCCGTTTGTTTCATAAGCTTTTGTTTCTTTTGCAGATACATGGACACAACATACATCCACACACGGTTATAGGACACAACACTACAATATTCATACAATACACGCCACTTTTGTTTAGACGGGAGTTATAAATGCGTAGGGCGATAACGGTCTAGTCTAGGTCGCCCTCTGTTGTGGAGGGTGAAGGGAAATCCAGGAAGCCCTGTTAGTTTTATTTTATTATAGCGTAGGTACAATAAAATACACTCCATTATAGATACAGTAAATAGGATACTTATATTACAATATATACATTTTTCGTGTAACAAATAAAAGCCGTTTACCACACGTTACATTTTTTTTTGTAGTAATTTAAAAACTGCCCTTCAGGTTAAATATTTTTCCAATTTTGCAGAGAAATGATATCTATTTTGCTTGATTTTTTTACAAATCAAATACCATAGGGCACAACAACTCTTCAAACGTATTTTAAAATTAGGTTTTTTTGTATTTAATAGCAATCAACTATTTGGAATAACCAAAAATCAGAAAGACTTGCTCCATATCAAAAGGTAAGACAGACTTAATTATTTTACTACTAATCTTCTCTTTTTTCTTTTATTTATTTTTCTCATCTGTTTGCAAGCACCAGGTACTAACCATGTAGGATGCTTTTTGTGCGAAAAATATTTACTTTAATGAAAAATAAGAAACAGAAATGGTTCGTTCAACCAACAACAATTTGCGCTTTTACAAATTCTAAGTATTAAAAATACGTGACACGTCTTTTTCTTATAAAAACATTAGAAAATAAAAGCATATCATTTTCGACCGGCGAAAATGATATTTCATCCGAACAACTTTACAATCATTTTCTGCCAGTTGTTATAGTACAAAATCCTATTTTCTAGGCCTACGATGTGTAAAAATGGTATGTTTTCTACGAAAAATGAGGAGGGAGAGATATCAATAAGGCACGTTCCCAAAGGATCGCGAGGAGATCTAATTTTTTAAGATTATTGGAAGTAACTGTTTTCGAACAACAAATGAAAACCCCCACGAAATATTATCAATAACAGAATTACCGCTAATTGGCTTATTTAATCTGTAATATTTTAATAGATTTCCTTTTGCGATGTTCACGAAAATATAAATTTGGTTAACCAGAGACTTCCGATCTTCGTATCTTTTTCGTGCTGACTGACTTTACCGCCTAAGAAAAATCTTGTATAAGTAAAGATATGTTTCTAGCTAGTTCCTCGACATTTTTGTCGTCTCGTTTTCAAGACCCCCTTTCTGCATCTCGTCCCAGCTGATTATCGTCCGTGGTCGGCGTCGGGTTGTCCTCTTCCATGGCCTTCTCGGCTCTCCTTATTTTCCGATATTTTTCTGCAACGGTTAAAATGCACCAAAATGTTTGAATAGTAACACAGTCCACTTACTTGCTATCTTTATCATGATGACGCCCCACCAGATGGACCAACCCCAGCCGACCAGGCAGAAGAGCACCGTGAACAGCTGCCCGCAGCCGATGAAGAAGTCGATGATGCAGGCGCCCACCCGCTGCTTGGCGCCGTCGTTCGGTGAAAACCTCGGTTTTCCCATGCACAAGCACAGAAATCCGCTCACGATCGTTCCTGCAAAGGTCCCAAATTAACTTTGAAACTTTAGGTTCTTAAACGCCGACTTGCCAATGCCAGGAAGAAAAACGTTAAGGACCAAGCACATCCACGCCAAGGGCACCGGAAGCACTGGGATGGCGCCCTTCATCAAGGATGTGTGTTCCACCAAACCCGCGTCCAGTTTCGGTTTCGATTCCTGAAAGCGATAAGGATAAATTTCTGAACAATTTTTACAATTTTTCGATAATATCGTACCTCCGGGGCTACGGCTGGGGTAAGGCTCTTCTTCTTGCTCATCATGGAGGCTTTTCGCCTCAGGGCCTCTTCTTCCTTTCTGCGTTTTCTGGAGCACAAGTTTAAGCAGAATATTGTCCTGAAGAAGCTCTTGCACTTGTCCTTCGCACTGCAACGGAAATGATGTTATGCTAGTTTCACTGTGGGATGGTGTGTAGCAAATTCGAGGTTGAGAGAACAGTACGGCAATGGTAACCTTGTGGGACTTGGTTCGCCCATGATGCAGTTTTAGGCAGTGAATAACAATCTAAGAGACCGGAGAACAGGTAAGACCACTTTGAGCAAGGTGTTAGCAGTGTGCAATACAAAAGAAGGATTTATTTTTATTTAGTTCTGAAGAAATGAGGCAATACTGTATTCCACAAGAGTCCGTATTATACTCTCAACCTGGAATTCACTATCAAGTCGCCTAATTAAATTACTTTTAGTTTTGTGACGACCATTGTAAATGTACAGTTTCCATTACATCGTGGCGTTAATTCCTGCCACTTAATGCGATCAACACCTCGGTTGGACAGAGGTTAAATTAAGCTCCAGAAGCTAAATGTTCAATTTGATTTAATTATTTATTTTCAGTGTGTTTGGGCAAGCCAGTACATTTTCGTGTGTGTCAATGTGGCTCTGTAAAGTGTAGATTATGCTTTTTGATTTGAGGTTAAAGTTTCTGACGGAACGCACTGTTACCAGCGTTATTCGCAGTTTTATTAACTGTGATGGTAGTAAAGCTAAGACTACAGTCGAACATCAACTAACGATGCTTTATATCAGTGTTGTCAAAAATTATTCTTGATATGCAACTGAATTGTATTAAATCACAGTCAACGGCGATCCAAAAATAATTACACTGGCTATGGATTGGATAGATGTTACGAAAACTGACTTACACAACTTAATGACATAATTGATTAGCTGTATCCTATGCTTTTTTTTACATTTCAGTTGGCTATAGCGATTTCACATTTCTGTAAATGTAAAAATGGTTTTGTAGGCTGTCGTACATTTTCATTTAAAGTTGTGGTTTATGACAGTACCCAATGTTGCCATTGTTTTTCAGAATTCTGCTTAACAATAATAAGTACTATTGGGAGTTTTTGTTTTAATCGGGCGAGATCTAGAACGCGGTTTTCCAAACATATTTATGCACTTATGCCATATCTGTCCCACTGTACACCCTATGAATTTTGCCTTGATAGTTATATAGACAGAATTCCCTTGATAGTAAAGTTTGCATAAATCCACTAGCAACAAAGCAAAAATTTTTCGAGTCCCACTGTCCGATATTTTGAGTTCTTGTTAAAGTCGAGAAATGACAAAAATTATAGCACTCTAAGTACAGTATGATTAACAAAATCTTCGATAAGAGTTGGATGTAAAAAACAGAACGTGTGGATCTAAGTCTGTACTTAAGTAAAATTAATAACATTTACTACAAGTGTGAAGCTTCAGACTTCCACGGTTGGTGCCTAATCAAGTCGTCTCTTCGGGTTTAGACCGCGTCGTCGTGGAATTGATTGATACTGACGTTTCGCTAACCGTTGCACGTAATATTATCAAAGCGTAATGGTTTCTTATGCAATCAATAAATCTATTCCCCGACGACGCGGTCTCAGCCCGAAGAGATGACTTCATTTATTGCAAGTATTTTATAGTTTAATTCCACAATTATTCTTCGTCTTAGTATAAGTTTCTTAAAATACTTCGCGCCAGGTAGAAGTTGACGCTGAATTGCTTGAAAATTCTGGACTGGATAATGATGAATAGGTAATTAGTGATAGGTAAGTTGCATTAAGGTGTCTAGAATCATTACACCGAAGTTTTTGTTCCATATCTAAGATTCTATTCAATCCGTAAATCGACGACCGCATTCGTTAAAAATGCCCACTGAACATACCGTAACGTTTCTTCGTTTCTAACGTTTTCCGAAGGCTTTTGCTGATTCGAAAGTTAGGCTAACAAGTGATCACAGTTGCGCTACAACTAGCGTTAAGCCATCTCGACCGGCTGGATAGGAGACAGTAGCCGTAGCACAATCCCACGAGCCGCCACTGAGTGATCAGCTGTAGAATATTAGTCAAAGTGTGGCTTGTATCCGTGATTTAATTGGTTTTAAACATTATGTTCAGTATGCTGAACTGTAATTTGTATTTACAGAACGTACAGTGTGCATATTCTTAAAATTATCCAGCTGTTCTACAAAATTAGTTGTCCAAATAAACTCCGATGTAGTGATTCGGCGACCCATACTTTGATAACTATTAAATCATTGTAGGTTATGTTAGGAACGGTGTGGCTTAAGTAAAGACACATGTTTTGTTTTCCACCTCCAACCCTGACCAAATATTTATCATGGTAAATGGTAACTAACTTTAGTTACTTACAGTAATGCACTGTAATTTATTATATTTCCATTTTTTGACAAGAAAAAAATGGCGAAATTCGCTACTTGTAAAAAGCTGTGCAGATCTAGTAATTTTAATTGCGATGTTCTGAAAAGTTAGAATGTTTTGTTTAATTGCCATGATCAAGCCTTATTACCAATTTTGTTTATTACACTGAACGTACAAAAATTAAATGTGTTTTTTGTGCAAGTTGCTGTAAAGAATAATGATTTAGTGCGTGTGTATATACATAGATAGGTAATATGCTTTAGTTCCGCTTTCCGTGATTGGTTATTAATGACACGATAGGGGTGGAATTAGTCAAAGTTCAGGAAAAAGGTTATTACGTTTTCTTCGTGGATTCGCTCGTGTAACTGTCCGTTCTTTCTGCCCAGCTGTCCTTCCTCTGAGCTTTAGGAAGGTTGGTATCGGCGACCTTGTTCCGCTTGCAGCATTTCATTTTATGCCACCATGCGACCTTTTTGTCCACCTCTTCCCGAATCAAAGTCGTATCGCTGTTTATTCTATCGCGAACTTCTTCTACTTCTTTGTTTTTGGAGCAGCACCACAGCTTCGACTTCTTTTCGCTTTCGTGCCTCAGTGTGTCTGTTTTCGGAGGCTTCCTGCAGCATGCCGTGAAGCGACCGCAAAGTCCCTTCTTGGATTTCTCCGGGGTCGCGGGCGGCTCTTCCGGGGGCGGCTGCGGTGGCGGTAACCTGCAAAAATTATGATTGATGCATTTTAACGTACCTACAAGGTTTTCTTATCGATCGTTTCCCCAAACAAGCAGTTTCTGGTTAGAGCATGAGTGGCAAACTTAATACGAATCGTGAAAATTTTCGGCAGCTAAGGATTATTTCCATTGCAAGTAGATTTAATAACTGAAATGTACGACTCCAACCAGAAGCCGATTATAATTTATATTGTTTAGAACATCACGACATAATGAACATTATCTTTGCAAAAGTAACCGGTTTTTGCGCATTTTGAAGGAAAAAGAAAGGACTAATGGTATAATAAGTAGGCGTAACGTAATCGGCACGCTCACAAAAGAGATACAATCGAAATAAATTAGAAAAGTTGTGTACCCTCCATTTTGCAGGAGATTATAGCCGTTCTGGTTTTCGTGCAGGGGCATAACGTAGATGTACGTCATTTTGCGGTCTCTTTGTTTCTTCAGCTGCACCATAGGGTCAATATTATGTGAATCACCTTATATTACACTTAGCCTAGGTACATCGACCTGCTATACATCGAAACGTTTACGGTATTCGATGGCTATTTCAAAGAAATTTGAATTTGCATTTTTAGACGTTCTCGTGAGGCGACGTTCATAAAATAGATGACGTTATTGTGATCACTTTAGCACTGGCTTTTAATATTGCACTTCGAACAAACAATCCGATATGGTACGTTTTAGAATCACAAACTCGGTTAAAAACAACTGAAATTAATAATATAAAAAAACTGGTGGAGGCGAGAGCCTACTTGGAATTCTCTCTTTCGAGCTGACCACGAGGACTGGCGTATTCCAACGCGTCCATACGTTATCGCACATTTAAATACCCCCAAAATCAGTGGCGTAACAAATCTGTATTTCGCTTAATTGTGCAGTAAAACGTTCCCATTGGAATCGCAAATTAATACACCTTGTACTCGGGGTTGAAGATAAATGTTTGCAAATTTTAGTTTTGCTCCTCTTGGGATGTTCCTGTCGTTTTCATTTGTATGAAGGTTGGAGAAGGACTACGCCGCTGGAATATCCGGACACGCCATTCTGCACTTGTGCTGGCCACTCGACCCTTTGAATCACGCAACCGTTGCCCCGCAGAAACAACCCCAAACACCCCTTAAGATTATATTAAGTCGAGTCTGATATGCTGCTTTATGACCGCAACGCTTTCATTTCGATGAAATTAACCTTAACCTACCGTAAAACTTGGAGATCAAAAAACGAAAAGTCAGATGGAAGCTTTAAATTCTCTTACTTGTAAATCTATAGATGGGAATATTGAAAATGATCGTAGGTAAAGGTTCGATTGAATTAGAAGAATTGTCCACCATTTATAGAACGAGTAGGATTCACACGCAATTTTTAAGTATATTAAATTAGCATTATACGGGGTCTTAATGAATTGCAGGGACAAACTTCTATGGCTTAAACGAACATTTTTTGTTAATAAATGTATGATCAAAAGTGTTTCCTTTGAGGGATAGAGCTTCTCAAAGATTCTTTAAGAAGCGCCTAAATGGAGGCAACTCAATTTACTAAGTGCTATTTGTTTTCATAACGACGGAATTTGAATTTGAAAATTGGGAAAGGGGCTTTATTTATGCTGTATTAATTTCCGTTCATGTGATCACCATGCTTTATACGACCTTTTGGACAAGCGATGAATAAAGCAGAGTGTATGATAAGACCTGCAGACTATTAGGACCTCGGACACTGCGAGAAATACGAATAACTTAAATGGGAAAAAAATTAGTATATATTACTCCAATACGCTGTCTGTTTTCCCAATTTGCTGTATAGTGAAGCATATATTCGGTAAAAACAGAAAATGGTGGTTTCCATCGACAACGGTATCTCTTTTAGTAAGAGCAAGTAGTAGTAGAAGCAGACTTCAAAGAAAGAAGTAAATATTTCAATACTTTATACAGAAAATATGTCGAGCAAAATAAACCTGGTTGCCTTGAAGCTCGGTTACAACCAAATTTTCGGGAATCAAATGTTTGTCCGTTATACATATCTATTTATAAAACGTAATACCCGATAAATTTACCAAAATTCTGTCATAACAAAAACTTAAATATAGAAGCTACGTCAAAATTTCAATTCCAGAAACAAGGAGCATAATAATTATTTAAAGTGCCTTGATGATTGTTGATTTGAAAGGGCGAGATCTAGGACGTCGTTTTCTAAGCATCTCTAAGCACTGCAGCCTTCATTGGCTTATTGTACACCCTAACTAGGAGTTTTGACTATCTGGGGTAGTTCTAACCCCAGCGGTAATTTTTAGCGTGTCACACATCGCAATGGCACGGGACCTGCGGCTTTTACTTCTTATCCGACAGAAAGCACACTTGCAGATTTTTCCCCGCTAGAAAAATCTCACCGACTGCGGCCAGGTTCGACCCCGCGTCCCTTGGATCTAAAGGCAAATGCGCTAACCATTAGACCACCGAGGTCGACTTTAAACTGCCTTAGTAAATCAATTTGAGGATCCATATGTAGCACATAAATACTGCCACAAATTACGGCGTTCAACTCGGAAATATTCCAAAAAAGTTGTCCCTTATTTAAACTGCAATCGTTATCAAACATTTTAGAATTAGACAGAGATGTGAACAGTAGATCAATCAATCAGTTTCGTTTCCGTAAACATCTTGGTACAAGAGAAACAACCCTTGCATTAGTAGTAATACGTCTATTTATGTGCAGTTCCCTTCAACCCCAAATTTGAAGTGACTTACCTGTAAAGTTTTAAATGGCGAAAGGTCAAAAGACATACCATCTGAAAGCTTGATGAATTTGCTCTACAGTAGTGTTCTTATTTTTGGATTTCGAACGTTAGTTCCCAGAAAAATGCACTCCAATGTTTAAAGGTCGCAAATGATCGAAATGAGTATACAGTCATGCAGTATTTTCTTTTTTCTTCTACTAATTGAAATACGGCTGCTTCGGTAGGAATTCGAAACCTCGACCGATCGGCCGCATTTGATTGTGACCTCGAGTGCCAGCGCGTATCCGCACTGCTCCACCGAGGTCCCTGGCCATGCAGTATTAAAGGTTCCGTTCAAAATGTTGTCGCACGTACTGAAGCATTTGTGGAGTGGCTAGACTGCATTGTTGATTATACGTAAATCTTATAAAGAATCGGGTTGGGTTGCGTAAATTTTACTTTTTAAAGAACCCTAAAAAAACAAATCTAATGTTGACAAACCTTACGACCTTGCGGGCCATTCAATAGCGCCTCTGCTTGCAATCCATTGACCCGGAAATCTTCCATCCAAATACTGTAGTCGAACAACCAGTGAATAATGCTGAGGAACTCCGTCCTCTTGGAATATCAAATTATCAAGATCAAAGTGACCCCAATTTTGGAGTTTAAGATATTTGAACGATAATATCCGTATTACATGTCTCCCTGGAAAATTAATTTGACGTATTCGAGGGTTTTTCGAAGAATTGAGGTTTAGTGTCACAAACCACGCCTGTTTCGTATTCGATGGGCCACCCTGTATATTGATTGTGAAAAGGTATTTAACAGAATTATACGCAGTAAATTACTAAGTCAACTATGGAAAATTGGTTCAGACGGTAAAGACATTATAATGTTACGGGCCAAACAAGCTTTTTCGTCGACCCGCAACAAGAATGATGGAAAAAGGTCTACAGCTTAGCTCAGAGGAGTAGGGAGAGTTTGTGAAAATCGTACTAAAATCTTATTACGGGCCAAGATTTCAATGCGTTTATCGCAGCAACGGCACATCCAAAGGGGCACAGCAAGGGTTTCGATAATAATCCGCCAAAGGCGATCAGCACATTCGTAACGAATTGCTTTCCAAGGGTTAAAATTCCAGCGTGTTTCTTTAATCCGACACTTGTCGATGGTTCTGTTCACTCTACGGTGAAAACAGCGTTACGAAATTCACGCGATGGACACCCATCGAAAACCCAAACGGCCCCTACAGTACTTGATATTCCGGCGCTGCATCGCAGCAACCGGGCCGAACGAAGATGTTAAATCCGACTGAAGAAAAAACGCAATGCCAATCTGCATCGGCCGAAAATATTTCACCACATTACGAAATACGTTGCAGGAGTTCTAGAACAATTTAACACGTAGGACTCCCTTCAAGGGCAGATCAAGCGCCTAGACAAAATATTAATCGGCATTTCACCATGATAACAAAAACAAAGTCCACCAAAATTGTATTCGGGAAATAATAAGATAGTAACCGGCTACGGAGCGGCAATTAAAATAAGACTTTAATTCAGATGAAGAGCAAAATAAAACGAACCTAACTCGAAGAGAATTTCCTTAAAATTCTCTTGAGGAAGAGTAAATCCAGGAACAAAATCAAAACGAACAGAAGAAACACATGAAACGAAACGGCATCAAAAACCAAAACTAAGTAAAAGCCACAAAAAACAAACCAACCCAGAGATAACGAAGAAAACAAAACCTCCCTGCTGTGGAACGACGCTCCACCCCTCACAGCAGACCGGTGTATAGCCGCGGTACGCTGAAACGACGGGCAGCATCCACGTCGGTACATTGGTAGGGGAGGAGAAGCCCAAAAAGCGTGAAGCGCTCCCTACCAACGGGGTCTGGTCGTCCAGATCCAAAAAACGGAAGTCAAAATGTCACAGAACTAAACAAAAACATCTCGGGAAAGTCAGAAGCTTTCCTGCGAGAGCCTACCAAAGAGAAACCACGGTTGACCCGCTGAAGGCCAAAGTCCACCGTGCGTCTAATTGAACGAGTTTGGGGAAATACCCAACCGAAACAAAAGAAGCAAGAGGGCGGAAAGAGGACGAAGAAGAATCAAGAGCTTGGAATAGTTATGAAATATCGAGCTTTTAATATGAAGAGAGCTGATGGTAGAAATTATAAAGAATGCGTTATGAAGAGTGTGTGGAACGTTCCTACAAGGAAAATACTAAAGAGTACGTCCGAAGATTTAATGCATTTGCAGACATTGAATTCGAACAAGCAAGGGATGCAAAAAATGCAAAACAAATGCAGCTTCAGTCTATTCCCTAAAAGAGGAAGCAAATTCGACTGCTCTGAGTAAGGAAGAACTATATAAAATAATGAATCTGTGGAATGAAGATTGTCCAGAAGGACTTCAAAAAAAAAGCTGTATCATATAATAGCACTCGGACTAGCCTGGAGAGGAGAGAGGCAGCAAGATGCAAAGTGCATTTTTTAAAAAGGAAAAGAAATCAAATGGTGATGTAACCGGAAGAATTGAATACAATCCGATTTTTCCCAAAACATGCCAGGGTGAAGCTCAAAAATTATCAGACAGTAAGTGGTTGGGACCGCGGTGGTCGAGTGCGAGAACGCATTGGCCACTCGAGGTCACAGTAAATGCAGTTGCTCCGTGGGGCGATCGAATCCCGACTGGGGCGACCGCATTTGTTTAGTTAAGTTTAGGGTGCATGTTGCATGAATGTTTAGTATGTAAGGGACGCCCGCACCCCCCTGAAGTAATGCGAAAGCGGTTCCGGGGGGGGGGGTAACGGTAGTATGAA
>JABXWE010017834.1:0-47627 GCA_014611495.1 Limonius californicus | reverse complement strand
CCACGTGGTAAATAATCAACAAGAAGACCTCTCTCAGAATCGCAAGACAAAGTTGCTATTGTTTTTCTGGCCGACGAAGTTACACCAAATTTTGGTAGGGGTGGGGAAACACCAAGCCGCCATTCCATACTCTGCCGTTATGGCTCTGGATCAAAGTAATGAACCGAAGTTCAACCTACAGTTACAAATCTTTCCAAAAATACATCCAAATCCGTGTCCATTCATCTCAAATTGCAGGCAGCAATAAGAAACCTGTCAATATTCTGCAAATCTATATTGCACAGGCTTTTTCATACCCAACACCTCGTGCAACTTTTCTCGGCGCTTTCTCAAATACACATGACTCAGCAATGTCGATATCAATATTTTTTGAGTGATAATAGTTGTTTGTGGTGGTGCATGTTGACACGACTTCCTTTCTAATTTGAAATCCCGGCACAAATTCTTAATTCCTTGATATCACGGGGTAGAATCACCCAACCCTCCGGACATGTTATTTTATATATCCTGGGTTGATAAACCCTTCTAAACAGGTATTTTATCACAACCCTTGTCTCGAATTTTTCTATTTCAAGAAAATCACCAGCACTACAGTAATATTAAATGTATAACTTTTTTAAACAAGACGATATGCAGCTGAAACTTGGCATATAATAATGTCAATAACTGAAGTTTCTAGGAAAATAATTATTTGTCGGTCAATGTCTTTTAAGTAAGCGACAATAATTGATGAGCCAACCTCGTATGTGAATTTTATTATGACTAACCGTTTGCTTAAAACGAGGAATCGGTGCACTTGTAGAAGATTCCATTTTTGGAAAAAAAAATGCGTTTCTCCAGTAGAACAAAGCTTGATGAATTGTAGCAAAAGATAAAATGTAACCTAAATTTCTGGGACTTATTTTTAAACATAATCTCTTTAAGGAGACAATTTGTGGGGTATTTGGACAATATTTGCTGACCCGTATAATAACTCAACGTCCACTTGCTTCAAGCGCTCCAATTTGATGTGCTCGGAGATTATTCAAGCGTTTACCAAAACCCATTGTCGAATCACGAGTGTTTATTTTAGGGCTAGTTAGTAAAGCTAGAAGTCGAAGCTGGGTATTGGTTAAACTCTCAAGTACACAGTGAAGCATCAACAAACTAAAGACTAAAGAAACAATCAGTATGGCCGCCTCCGTGGAAGTTAAAATGTCTACCTGCGATCTGTTTTAATAGGACCACTGAAAGCAGAGCTATTTTTCAAGATAAAACAGAATAATTTGAGATTCAATTCTAATGTAAGTAATGAAACGCTACGGCATTCGTTAAATTTCAAAACACTGCTTCAATAAATGGGTATATTAAACGAAATGAAAATTAAATTTTTAAGTTTCTAAAATAAAAGTCAACGGAAGCTTGACTATGGCAGGAACTATCTCTGCAGCGCATACATAAATTAAAGGAATATTTTAACTTGGTCTAAATTAAAATTCAGTTCTCATTAAAGGGAATATTTTATTTTTAAGTTTAGAAGACCTAAATTGAGCTACGAGCAATTTCGTAAGATAAGAAGGAAAGAGCGTGGGCGCTTCCAGAAATCAATTTGGAATTGTTAATTACTGTCTGCTGAAAGACGACAGCCTTGCGCTAAAGCTGACTAACTTGATACCTACTTCATTTGCCTGCCGTTTTCAGCATAAAATAACTTTATTCGCACCTACATTAACTGTTGGGGAGAATTGACGAAACTCAACAAGATAGTTTCTCAACGGGTTTCATTGAACTTCATACCTGTCAGTTCTTAATTGGCATCTCTTCTACCTATTATACTTATATATATATATATATATATATATATATATATATATATATATTGCTATGTATAATAACTGCTCTTTACCAGTGATAACAGTATTATCGTACAATTAGCTATGTACACCCCCAATACAGTAATAGCTTCTGTCAAACCAAACTTCAATTTTCTACCGGTCTAGCTCTCATAGGGTCTCTGGGTCGCTCAGTAATTATAACTCCATACCGTCATATCACCTTCGTACCACGTTGTCATAATCTCTACCAGTATTCAAATAAAAGATTCCAAGTTCCCAACAAAGTACAAGTTTAATAGATTTATAATATTACAATGCCTTAATATAAACCATACCAAATTAACATTTGTTATTAAATGATTTAGAATTTCAAATATAAGCTCGGATTACAGTGTTTCTCAAACACATCCGCCGCTTTTCATCTTTTGGAAAAAACTCTCTTATTATTTTTGCATCTCCCCGACAACCCTGCCATCTGGCCAATTAAAACATTTCAGGAATCTTATTCGACCTATGCCAACGTTTATTCTAAAAATAGAATAAACATTCCTGTTTACATGCTTTGATGTGCCAGTCATTATTTATAAACCAAGTAAAATTAAAACATAAGTAACACAAATTACAAAATTCTGTTGAAGTAAGACATCAGCACTGGTATATCACCACACTATATATATCCGATTGATTGATTGTGCTCCTGTTCATCTAAAACTTTGGATAACTCTAGATAACAATAGAAAATAAGTTACCATCTTGAAGGAGTGCCTACATATCTAAACATGGAAAACGCACAGGAAGGTATTGATTTTAGAATTCAGTTAAGGTAGAACCTTTCTTTATCTTCTTAAATATCTCCACCATCACTAGCACTTTCTTTTTGGTACAATTTCTAGCTGCAATACAGCTACTATTTAAGTAGATATAATTTTATTTTGTAAATTATCATGTACATAGCCTGCTGATGATGGTATTGATGCTCGGACGCCTATGATTCTTACGATCCTTTTTGGAGCCTCTTTTGTAGTGGCTATAATATGAGACCTTTTCCATTGCTTTAATACTGGATTCTGAGTTTGCTAGTTCCGATGGTAAATGCTGTCTTCATATTTTGGCAGTTCCGCCGGTGTATCTCCCGGACAGCGTCATATTCTTTAAAATTATTTCTAGTTCTCCTTCGGCAACTTGAAGTTCTGTATTTATAATATGTATCCTACTATTTTGAAATTTGTATTTTTGTCTGGGCAATAGCAAACCAGCGAGGTATTTTGTATATTAAATCTTCTCTGAAGTAGAACTGTTTACACTTTGCATGGTTCGAAGCTTACGATAGGTCTTCTATGTCTGTTATACCTTAAAACATGCAACACAAGCATGGGGAACAAGATCTCACGTCCGTAAGACACAAATTACTTAAAGAAGAGAACTCTGATTTCCATGAATAGTTGTTTGTAGTACTGGACCGAATTTGGAGTTTCAATAGGGGATCTAAATTAGCGACAAATATCTCATGTATCGTAAATTAGTAAAAACGCAAAAGATGTCAGTTATAGGCAGTGTAACGTTGAGATATTCTAGTACTGAATACCAATGACAAAGGTGAGAGAAAGGCGCTAGTAAAATAATTTAGTCCCGTACATTGTGAATTGGCATCCTTAACTATTCAAAACAGCCACTGCGTTTAAAGTGCCACACCTTGATAATGTAGTAAGTAGTTCTTCATATGATTGCGCACATATCTGAGTAATAGTTGGTAAGTGATTTTCTTGTTAGCTTACTAGAAGCATGGCTGACAGTAAAGAAATAGGTTTACCGCAATGATAATAGCATAAAATCTATTTAACAGCTAAGGTTGGGTTACACCAAAGTAACTAACATAACTACTATAAAAATAGCTGCAGTATAGCTAGCTACCTTTTAAACTTCGTTTACGCTACAATATTACATACAATCCCGTGAAGTTTTTGTGAAAACTAGTTATAAAAATAGCAGATATTCCAGGTTTTGTTCGTCTTCTACATAATTGTGCCAAAATGTTTTTCCTCATATTACGGCTGTATTTAAGAAATTCCAGTTTTAACATCAATGGTACGGTTTTTGCTATTCCAGCTACTATCAATTCTTACCTTAGATATACACAGTCTGATCATTTTATCATACTATTCTTATAACAAGTAGATAGGCTACATATCTCATATACGTATGAAATGCATTGTTAACTTTTCTTTTTAGCTACAGAAACAAAACAAAAAATATTGTTTTACATTAGAACTTTGGAAACGACCAAATGTCAACTAATGTTTTGTAACAACTTAACAAACGTCTGTACAATGCTGTTGATTTGTATAGATTTTTGTGGTAATAACAATCAGTTTCAATGTATTCTAATAGCGAGAAAACGGATATGATGATAATTTAGAGAGAATGCAGATAAGCGGCGGGTCTGTATCACGATATACAAAGATACCCGGATAGACCCCTTTCATCACATAATGCCTTTAGGCATTTGGAAAGAACTTTGCGGCAATATGGACAGTTTTCAAAGCCAAAAGTGAGACAACGACATGTCACAAGTGTAGAAGCTGAAGGGGCAGTGATCGAACAAGTAATCCCCATATAAACCAACAAGCAGTTGCAAGAACTGTAGACTTTAGCCAAAGTTCAGTATTTAACATTTTAAAAACCAAACCGGTTTTGTCCTTACCACCTGACAATAGTACAACAACTTACCTAAGATGGTTGCCACGTCGAGTAAATTTCTGCCATTTTTTAAGAAACCAAGTTACTACTGATTCACAGTTTAAAATTTTCTAATTGCAAACGAAACAATGTTTAGTAACAATGAGCGTGTAAACAACTGCAATTGCCATTTTTGGCACGTTGGGGACGTTGGTCTCCACTTCTTTGAGCACAGTTTAAATGGAGAAAAGTAATTACAGTAGAAATATATTGTGGTGGAATTCTTCCGCATGCTTATGACCTCCTCGCTCAAGAATATTTCATTTCTCAGTTCGTAGACGCGGTTGAATACCTTACCGCATGACAACCATGTAGGTAGATGAAGAATAAAACAACAATGATATAGGTTCGGCTCCCATATCTTCACAAAGAGCAGCGAAAATCCTTGACTTTAGAGGTCTGTATCACATCGGCAGCGTAGCCAATATTGCCAAATCGAGTTAAATAAGTTCCTACGTATTGGGTTATTCTCATTTATCTTATATTATACAGGAGGCGCAGTTAACTATTAAACATTCAAAAATCTGTAATAAAGCATTTTCGAAAACATGTTCGTATGTACTATTTTCGTGTTGTTTGCATCTCCTGAATCTATTCTACGAATTACCTTCACATAGCAGAAGGTGGTACCCTAGTTCTTCTATTCTTCTCGTACTAACTTGATAAACGTTGTATTGTTTTGTAAATGGTTTGTTTAGCCGACTTGCAACTAGATAAGGAGTGTTAGAAAACAGTTTCTGGAACTGTAGTGCAACTATTCCCAAACTTTAGATGTAAAGTGGCTTGAAGACTAGAACTCTGTAAGAAGCATGTTCGAACTCATGCCCAACTTTTCATTGTATCAATGAGTACTACACCTTTTGTAAGTACCTATTAATTCGTATAGAAGCCCTGGACAGTTCCCTACATCAAGCTTACTCTACATGTACACCTTATCAAATTTAGAATTTACCTTTACTTGGAAAACTCGAAGCCTCCGTACAAATACACTAACAGACTGACTTAAATTTCTTATAATGATCCATTTCCTGTAACTTTACCCTTACACTTACTTCTATCTAGCTTTCCTTAATGTACTTCCGGTAGATAATCCTTTTAAACTCCAATTTTCTTGAGTGCTTTTCCTAGTGGTTGATTAAATAAGGCTTTTCCTTGTAATTGTTGTTGCGGCGTTAGCGCCTATTAAAAGAACGGCATTTGCCGCCAGTTTCGTTTCCAGTCACCAAATACATATCAATAATTTCTGATCTTACCGTACATTGAAATTTTTTCCATTCATGAAAGATTAAAGTAAATCAGGGCAAAGAAACCTTTTCGGTGTTAAATAAATGAGATCTCGTGATGTGATGAATAACAAGAGAGTGCGTGAGGCCTTTTAACCTTTTACCTATACCGTGATGCTATACAATTATAATTGATGTTCGTCGGTCTGTGTGAATAAACATTGTACCTATCTGCATTAATTAAGCACCCGTTGTTACCGCACATCATCACTGCACTCTGGTTATTGAGTGTGTAACAGTTTTAGCGCCTCATTGCGTTTGCAGATTGATGTTGATAACCAACTTTCACACAATGTACAAGCACGCAGTGGTATTTTGTGCAGCGGAGTAATTTTAAAGTTAAATGATCAAACAAAATAATACAAATGAACAGTTAAATGGCTCTTATGATCCCTTGACATTTGCGTGCTTCTAGCTAAAATATAGGTCGAAATATCAAAAGTTTTAATGTACCTATATAAAGTTTTATTATTCGGGTTTTTGCTCTACATGTTACCCTTTTAGAGTTACATATTTACATAGGCAGTATGGGCGATTCGTGATTTTGCATTAGTTTGCAATACTTCTACATGATCTTTCATTTATGTTTATCACCTAAAATATACGTGATAGGAACCGTTCAGTGCTGTGTATCTCTGGCTGTATATTTATTACTATTACAAAGGTGTAAATTATACTGCTATTCAGATCAAAACTTTCTATCCAGTAGTGTTTCACTAAGTTTCTGTTGATTATTCCCTAAACAATAAAATAAACCATGAAGGCATAAGGCTGAAAGCTTGAGGGTATCATAAATGACCTGTTCCTTGTACAATCTACTTGTCTTGAAACGTAATGGTGGCTCTCCATCATAAATGTTGATGTATGAAGGTTAATAAAAATTTGGAAACTAACGAACACACGACACACGAGTTGACCAAAGAACAGATGTACACTACCTGGATTAATGGACGGTAGAAATTGGAAAAATGTGGCGCGGGATCTAAAGCTTTGAAAGGAAGGGCATATCCGACAAGAATTTCAATTACAGACCTTTACGAAAAACCATTAGACATACTTATACAGTACGAGTGGTAATAAATAATAGCAATAGAAAACAAAATCGCATACGAAACACTAGAACAGTAGCAGCAAAACCAAAAAAGAGTTTCAAGGTCTATAGAAATTAATTGCATGCGATAATACAAGAGCATGTTGCAGAATATTCTTAATTCCTACCATATCTAACAGAGGAATCTGATGAGTAATAGAACTCACAAGCGACTGTAGCAAAGAACGTAGTACGACAATCTCACAGACACTGTCGCGATAGTCATGTATAAAATTTTTCATTCACTTTACTCAGTAAAGGATTAGTGGCAGGTACATACCAACTATATGAATGAACTGAGAGTATAAAATAAGACAGTAGTCCGACACAATTTCATTATTGCGGATTTATAAAATTTGTCAAATATAAAGGACTGTGGCATGGCCTGTTGAGAAGTGTTGTGACATTTGTTTAAACCGGGGGCTAACTAGAAGTACTAAACTAAAGGGCATCTCTTTCTAACACCAGGTTGTAAGCCAAACAGCAGTGAGCACCTCTCGATTCTAATGTAGATGTAAATATGTCTTACAGTATTTCTTTGTGAGACGTACGATCGTAAAACTACCTATTAACCTTTCATGTGCCTTACAAAGAAAGAGATGTAAGTTAAAGGTATGTATTTATTACCCTTACTGCACTAATTCTTTACCGAGGAAGCTACATGAGAAATGGTATAACAAGACTAGAAAATCTCAAGATTCTTTCATTCATTATAGTCATCCTCGTTTGTACCGCTTCCGCATAGTCGAGGCGGTGTGAGGCAAAGCTAAGCTAGTTTGTCCATTGCACAACAAAGCCCGACCTGCGGGTTACCATGTTACTGCGCAACCGTACTTAACCTGCCTAGTGTTGGATGTTTTTGTTTATGGTTTTGTTACTCTTCTAATGCAACCGCAACACGAGGAGTGCATTAATTTGATTCCCAATGGCAAATGGACACCGGGACCTACCGCCCAGGGAATTAGATGAATTTCCGACCCCTGGAGTTGTTCGAACCGGAGTGTTTATACTATTACATCCAAAGGCTGGCTGTTTTACCACTGAGCCATCCCAATCTTCTGCCGAAAAGAAGTTGCAATATAAACTACTAAAAGGTCTAAATAAAAATAAAAAGGTACGGCATCATGTATTAAAACTACCGAAAGAGGAAAATAAATGGAGTGTTACAAGAAATTATGGACGACGCCAGAAGAGTATTAAGAAGCAGAAACAAGGCTAGATAATAGGACAGTTGAAATCAAGAAGCAACAAAACAATGCAAAAACCAGAACTAAAAAATTACTACATCAGACAATATGCGCGTGTAACTTAGCACTGCCAATAATAAGAACATACAGGGGCTGTGCGCGCCTACTATCCGGATAGGCAACTTGGTATGGCAAGTTTTGTGATTTGGAATTCTTCGATTTGGATATCTCTCTTGATACACGCGAACACTCACGCGCCAGTTACCTTGACAGTATCCGCGAACTAATAACATGTCGGTCTGCTCATTGAAAGGGAAGTCCATATTTGATAGCGGCACAAATAACAGCAGCAACAACAACAATTAAAGCAGCAACGATGGTTACAATAACAAATAAGAATACAAAAGCAACAAATAGTGAACAATTATTGAAAAGTTTACTGTCAACAATCAACTGAGATGATTATGAATTTGTTTCCTATCAAAATTATCACCTTTGTTTTATTGTTGTGTCTACGGCCAACTAAATTTTGTAATACAATTAAACCTGCAATAATAATATCGGTTATCAGTGTTTGACTAAACATTTTTTTCTTCGAAACTATACGAATTACGGAATTTTTACAAGATTCAAAAAAAGAAGCTAATGAATAAGCCTTCACCTTAAGAAAAACATAGAATCGTATGATCATCCTTAAAAAAATTCTGAACAAATTTATCAGGGGGTGGGGGTGGTTTTAACCCTTCTCCAATTTTCTTTGGGTTTCTTTCGTTACTGAAAGTAGTGGCTTCCTTTGAAGTGCCCAGGTACCAAATTTCATTAAAATTGGTTCACACGTTTCTGAACAGTATACAAAAATGTGATTTTTTAAGTAAACTTTGAACTCCTCTCACGGGCAAACGGTACATTTTGGTATATGACAAAGTTGGGTCCAATCGACTTCTTTTGACCTCTAAAATACGTGGTAGCTCTATGTCCCAGGAGTTTTGGGACACCCTGTATACGTCTGGAAATAATAACTACTACAAAATATACAGCAACGATCATATTTATGATCTAAATGTACAGTAATTAAGCGAACCTGTTTGACAGGTCCGAGGTTTTGAAACGTTTTAGCCTTCTAATTTCATTTTACTTGTCTGAAAACTGAATGACTAAGTTGTTAGGATGCACATAATGTCTGTCTTGGTATTTCACACAATATTGAGATCACTTTACGTATCTGGGTACATACCACGGTGCGTTAGCGGTGCATCTTAGTACGTTATTCTGGAGTCATTGTAAGATTTCGATGATAGAGGTGCTAGCAGTACCCTATAATTGTATCCCGTACGTCCGTGTGGGTTCGATAATGATCTTGTAAAGTAGGAGCTTATTTTCCATTTTCATCCGCGAGTTTCTGCCAAGTAGCCATAACATTTGACTAAATTTGAAGCCGAGTTGCTTCCTCTTGGTGACTATGTGTTTACGCCATGTGAGTCTTCAATCTAGATGTATACCCAGATATTTTGCTTTTTTGGTTTGCGGAATTAGGGTGTTATTAAGTATTACTGCTGTACATGAACCTCTTATGGTAAACGTGATGTATAAAGACTTGGAATTGTTAATTTGGATTTTCCATTTCCTCAGCCAGTCCTCAATTAAACTTAGTTTATTCAGCAGATTCGCAGATGCGACATTCGGATTGGTATCTAATGGTAGTACGGCCGTGTCATCAGCAAATATATGGTAGTTGTAGTTGTTAGATTAGTAATGGGTATGAAGGCTGTGCATATAATACTGGTCCCAGCACACTACCCTGCGGTATTCCAGGGGTAATGGGGTACTCCTCTCCCCGCTTCACCAGGAATCAACTACGTTCTAGATAAGATTTAATAATTGTATAGAAATGGTGCGGTAGTACTTTTTTGAGTTTATAGCATAGGCCTTCATACCACACTTTGCCAAACGCCTTTTTTTATGTCTAGGAACACCGCCAAGCAATATCTTTTGGATTCCCCGGTCATTATTTATTTTGTTGACAATTCTATGTAGCTGTTCTGTCGTGCTCTGTTGGATTGAAACTGATGGTTGGGTAAAGTTCTCTTTCCAACCGTGAAAAACAGACCATATGCTCTAAGAAGAACCAATAGATTTTAGGGAGGGTTAAGGTGCATGGACAATTTATTTATATAATTAAACTAGCGAATAGGCTTCGATACCGAGACACATGAGCCTTTATAGGCAAACGAAAGCTTGCATATTTTATAGAACTTCGTAAATGTAACTGGAATACTTGTGCAATTAATGCATGTAAGTAAAAACACGCACAAGTGATAAGAAAATGCGTAGAAAAATAGAAACAACAGTTAGAGACAACAGACTGTGCGGGAAAACCGCCTGCCTGAAGCAAATCGTATGTGAAAAGACGTATAGAACGATGTAAAATATACCAAAAATTGGAACAGCATGAGAGATCGAAACCTGGTAGATGATGATGGCTGACAATAAACAGGTTGTTTGACTATGATGAGCAGCAGTGGTAGCTCATATTCTCTTACAAGGTGATATAATCGTTCAAAGCTTATGGATTTTTAACACTATTTCGGCTTATTCTTGATATTATTATTATTTTAACATAGTAATGATAGGTTTGAAAATGTCAGTTATAAAAATCGGGCAATTGTTAATTACAGTAATTTAATCTAAGAATCAACACTACTTGCACTACGAAAATAATACAATAAGGCAACTCAACATACACCAAAGTTAAGCAAGCCTTTTTATATAACTTGCAGGGACTACGAGTTAATTGTAACTCCCTGTATTTGATTGCTTAGAAAACATTGATATTAAACTACTAAGCAAATTAATAAACCATAACAGTAAATTCTGTGTATTAGAACTTTAACACAAGGATTTATATCTGTTTATACATAACCCTAGAGAACGAATGATCAGCAAACCTTTTAATGTAAAGTAGCTGGAGGTGCTATTACATAGATACCATCCGTAATTTACCTCGACACGTGTGGTGGTAGTGCAGTAAATAATGCCGCAAAACAAGTTCGTAATTAACGCTTATAGTTCTGTCTATTCTCCAAGGTACAATCCTTCGTGGTGAGAAAACTAACATCAGGTGCAAATTTGTGGCTACAAGTAACAGTGGAGTGATTACATACACGATGTAGCTACTCTCAGTTCTTAAAAGCAACCAGTAAAAGCAAAATAAAATCGTATGACCCAGAAAACTGCAAATCTTGTCTGAATATGTATTCCAAGCGAGATTTTCCCTAGCAACTTACTTTTTGCAATAAAATGTGGTAATCACGTCCAGCTGTTAAGCTTGTACGTGTGTCGAAAGTGCTGCTTTCAGTCTAAGACTACCTTTTGTTAGAAAATCACTACTAGTTGCAAATCAATTGCTTCCAATTTGAGTTCTTTGAAGTAGTTAAATTGAAATTCTGAACGACGTTTTACTTGCATTTCCGAAAATACTACCACAAAGAAAATAAAGTGTGCGTAACTAAATGCATTGTAAAATTAATTTGACACAAAAATAAATTAAAATATTACCATATGAACTCTGAATTCTCTGCAACATTAGGAAGTATAAAGCATAGACTGGTATTCGTGCCTGAAGGAGTAACAGTTAAAATAATGTAATTTAGTTGCAATTTGAACAAACTAGAATAAGTAATGATAAATAACAATTAGGAGTAGTTGTTATTATCTAGATTGAAAACCGTTTCTAGCCCCATAACAAGCAATATTTGCATGTGTGATTAATTTCTCTGACATATAATTTCGCAATAAATTATTGATGGCTTCATAAATCACAATCAACGTATAACAATTAATTACTGCTGTTTGATACTCAGTCATTGTACAGTATCTAATATTAGACTAATATTAGTACATTAACACGAATTTCAAATAGGCCTCGTAGTTCTGTTTGCTGTTTCCGCCATCTTTAAAGTCATGCCATATGTATAGGTTTCTATTTTAAATCTGTGTACAGTACGAAATTGTCAGCTACATTACAGAGTCCGTATTTCATTGAGTTCTGGCTTTCGCAACTTTTCTTTGATGAAAAAGTTTTATGGCTAATCTATATCATCAACGGCCCTCACTTTATTATGAGCCCTACTAGAAATATTGTATGATAATTATTCAGGTCCTCTAACTACAATTTTGGAAAGCGTTTTGAAAGCATCTGTAAAATATGAAAACATTATACTACTTTGATAACTTTTCTCTTCTATATATATATAGATACATCAAGACTAGATGGTCTATGCTTAGTTATGTACTGAGTAACTTCATTGGCGATTTGCTCTTCTGTGATGGTTTTCGTGCCTTGGGAAGCTATCGTCTATAGGTGAGGATGACTGACCTCTGGAATCCGCTAACGCCAGACTGCACGCGGCGGCTTACACTGTGCAACTCATTGAGCAATTCAATTGGTAAATTTTTTGCTTACCTCTTCCTTCATCTTGAGAACTTTTTAAGAAGCCGCGACCGTTTTCCCTTATACAACAACCTCTTTGACGAAGGTACACAAAAGCGTGTATCCCGACATGATAACTATTTCAATTTCAATGCTTATTTTATAGAAAAATAGTTTAAGAGTGTATCTAAGATACACCTTACATTTTTGTTGTGCAACGGATCTGTCCTGTTTTCAAAATGAGCGTCGTATATGTGGACAGAAGACATAGTAATCACTTAAGACGAGAACGAGCGAATAAGGAGGATGTGGTAGATAGCCAAACTTCAAATCATTGACGGTTGCCACCGATGAACGTGCAGAATGTGGCCGCGCGTTGTGAGGAAGAATGCCTGATCTCAGATATCGGCGGCTTTTGGTTCTGATGGCTGGCTTGAGACAGCTCTTTAGGAGTTCTGAGTAAGTGACACTACTAACAGTAACCCTATTAGGCATGTATTCATCTAAAATTACCCCTCTTGTATCCAAAAAAGGTCAGCATAACCTTTCCTGCCGAGAGCAGTGTCATAAGTCTTTTGGGTTTTGGCGAAGAAGTGTGACGCCATCCTTTGTTTGCTCTCTTGGCTTCAGATTGCTGATAGAGACCCAGAAACCATCTCCAGTCACAGAAAGGCATCTCTTCTACTTCATATCGTCGAAAAAGTTCTTCACAAACATCAACGCGTCGTTGTTTCACTTATAGAGTCAACTGCTTCGGCACCCACCTTGCTGATACTTTATGGAATTAGAGAATGTCGTTGGTAATGCGATGTACAGAACCATGGATCATATTTAAAACTTCAGCAATTTCATAGAATATAACTCGACGGTTTTCTTTCACCTAGGCATTAACTTCCACAATCGATTCAGATGTCACAACACAGTTTACCTGACCAGGTCGGGGAGAATTAGCTACGGAAATCGCACCGTTTTTGTACTTATTGCTTGTTGTAGTGACAAACATGAGCTTTTTTATTGTAGCTTTATTCTACGATGGATTTCGCCCCTTCACGATGCAGAAAACGAATTACACAACGTTGCTCTTCCCTGGTACAGTGTTCTACAGTTGCCATTTTTAAACTATCGCTGCGTGAAAAGTTTGAATTGTGGCTATGATATGTCATTAGCAAGGCCTTCTAAATGTCAAAAATAATATTTGTGCCAACTTTTAAGGCAAAGTTCCGTTCGGTAGATTTTTTAGGGCTCTTTTAAAGTTTCAATTTGACTCTGCCTCTTATGTTGTGACTTGCTGTCAATAATTGAATAAATACTATTTTTCAGTCTTTTATGACTGAATTGCTCTTTTTGTTCAGTCTTTCAAACTGACTTATTCATTTTAGTATTATTATTAGTATTATAGTATTATTTAGTAGCGTATTAGATATACTATTTTTATTATTTTTACTCATGGGCTTGGAAAATAATACTCCGAAGACCATTAACTTCAAACCAACTGTAAATTAGTTCTCTTCAAATACATTTGTCAAATGATTGTATTGATTAATATTAAATAATTGATACTGTAATAATAATATTTGTTATTATAATTCCTACTGTACCATTTCTGTCTGTACGATGTACCTACTAATTTATTATCGCTTATATGTGTGCTTTCCAAGACTTGCGCTATATTGCTAAACTGGTTGTGTTGATTAATTTTCGTTTTAACTCAAATTTTTAATGTTTCTACCTTGATGTTGCAGTAACATTCTTTTGAAAAATGATAAATCCATGAGTTTAATTTTATTTTCCGTTTTAATTTTTATTGCCGTGGGTAGATATGGTTGATAGGGCTGTTAAGGCGGCCGTGGCTTCCAACGTCGGCTATTATTCGTATTTTGTATTATGAAACACTTCTAATATGTGCTTGCTTGTCTTCTAGTATCTCCACACAGATTCCTACTTTTTTGGTAATAAGTACTTGTGCATAACTTTATCTAAAACGGCAGAAGGTTCAGAAAATGTCATACGGAAAATTGAATGTGTTCCATGCGTTAAAGTGTAAAGAATGAAAGAACTGAAACTGGCTTTCTTGAAGATGTTCATTCACTTACCCATCGCTACCATAATACTTCGGAGGAAACTGTTTTACTTAATGCCTTCTATACCATAATAATAATTGTTAGGAGTCGTCCTATGCTCTTATATGCCTCCTTAGTCTCCATTGGACTGATTTCTTAGTCCAACTTTAATTCGTAATTTTGGCAATGTAACCACCCCGTTCCCTTTCAAGGATGCTGTTTTTTACCACATAGATAATACCAGTTCTTTGTCTTATCTCCTTCTTTAGAATCCTGCCTCTGATAGATATACCCAACATCGACCTTATCATCGTCCACTGAGTAACACGGAACTTATTTATAGATTCCTTAGTTAAAGTTAGTGTATCAGCGCTATAGGTCATAACGGGCAGTACGCAATGGTTGTGAAGTTTGCGCTTCAAATGTACAAGGGTGCTCAATTAGGTGTCTCCTTCATGTTTCCAAAAGCTTTCCAGACTAGACCTTCTCTTCTGCGAATCCCGCAAATCTGATCATCTCGACCGACTCGAATTTCGTGAACCAAGTACTTATAAGATGTTACTTGATCTCTTACTACAAAGTTCGTCATAAATTGGATTTTTGAAGCATTGATTTTGATCCCAACATGTGCTGACTACTGGTGAAGTCTTTCCAACATCCTCGTTGTATTATCTATACAATCCGATATTAGGACGATATCGTCCGCGAATCTAAATGATTTAGGTGCTCTCAATTTATATAAACACCCATGTTGTATTAGCTTATTGGATTGTACATATATACAAGTAACGCCGATAATAACTTCGGCGAGATAGTATCGCCTTGCTGGATTCCACTCTGTATTTTAAAATTTTTGTATCGACATGCAGTCCTAGACAGTCTTGCAAGACTACAATGCCAGTACGTTTCCTGTATCCAAATTCCCATTTACTTAAGAGTAAGCAGATCCAAACAAAACTTAACGTACAATCACGGAAGAACTTGGATGAGAAGTAACAAATAGTTTTATAGCCACCAGACCATGTTGAATAACTACTTGGACATATAACGTATGTTCCAATGGGAGTCTAGGGGGTTAAACTTGGATTCCATAACTTGACTTTTATCGGTTGATGTTTTGACCTCAGGTAGTAGAACTTCAATAGCTAGTGTTACATTAAACATGTATTTGGTCAAATATCCACATTAATTTTACTTCTTTACTTTCTAAACTGCATGTGATAAATAACAACAACTATATTTTCTAATCATATTTACACAACCGTTGCAATTAATAATATTAGGTGTGGAATACATGCCTGCCACTGAATTTCGTGTTCCAGCTCAAGATTATAACTTCAAAGTAAGTATTGGAGACTGCGTCTACCTTCCCGGTCCCTGGCGTATATTCCATACACATACTGTAAAGGAAACTCTTTGAATTTATAACCTCCGATAAATACAGTTCCCTGCTGTGGGCATTTTGAAACTTCCTCCTCCTATATTATATTATGAATGGGTTTTCTCAGTTGCTTATTAGAACGAATAGGCCAATTTGTTCCTCACCGCGACGTACTATTAGGGATAAGTGATGTAAAACGTTTAAGGGCAAATACCCAGAAACACACCCAAACCATAAATTGAAAGTTCCACTAAATATTTAAGTCTAATTTAATACTCAAAGTTTATTGTTTCGTTGGTGCACACGATTTAAAAGAAAACACCTACGAGCTTTATTTTGTTAGTTAAGCTATTGTCAACTGGTTTACAAGAGCAGTGATAAAACCAAAATTTACAAGATTCTGCATTTTGTTTCCAACATCCTCCTAAAGTTGAATGCAACAGGTAGTAAGATTTTCAGTTTCAACTGTTTCATTCAATTTAACTACTAATAAATATCTGTTTAAAAATCGATATACGAAGATTATTTAATAATTTAATATTTCAAAAATTACATTTACTTTCGATACCAACTCTGTATGGTAGTCATTCTTTTAATTTTCTTCTGTAGTTGTAAGATACCGTATAACAAAGCCTCTGCTGTTGGGGGACAACCCGGAATATAAATATCAACAGGAATTATCCGATCACAGCCCCTACAAATTAATGTTTAACTGCCTATACTTCAGTTTAATAAATTGCATTACATACCTGACGACTGAATACGAATAGTGATAATATCCACCCCCATTTGCGCAGCTACCCATTGAAATAACCCATTTTGGTTCAGGCATCGAATCGTATACCTTTCGTAAGCAGATTGCCATTTTGTTTGTTACTGTACCTGCCACTATGATGAGATCTGTTTGTCGAGGGGAAGCTCGAAATACCACACCAAACCTTCAAATATTGAAAAGTTGTTTAACTTAGTAGGTAGGTCAACTTAACGAACCTGTCCATATCGTAACGAGGTCCTGCCATCTGCATCATTTCGACAGCACAGCAAGCTAATCCAAACGTCATGGGCCATATGGAGCATTTTCTTCCCCAATTAAACAAATCGTCGGCTCTAGCTAAAGCAAACTCTACTGTGTTGCTGGATTTTGGGAATGGGGAGTACGGTCGAGTTTCTCCTGGTTTTGGTGCGCGTGGTATAGAAGTTGACTTATTTTTCACGCTTCCGAAAATACCCGGTATAACTTTAAGGATAGTCTTTGTATGCTTGCTTCGTGTGTAACTCAGAGTTGCAATTCGAAGCATCTTAACAGATTACTGTGAACGAATTACCTTCACATTCGCGGGAATATTTTGTTAAATATAACTACTGTCAAAACAGTTTGACAGGTCTCAGTTTCCAAACAATAAAAACATCTTGTTTATCAATGATAAAATTACGATATCTAGATTATTCGATGACCGACATCAAGTCATCTTATCATCTACAATGTCACGGACAAAATCATTCACAATTTCGTGGGTGCTGTTATACCCAACAATACCAACAAGAAAACACTGAATAATTGGTTCCAACTGTATACGTTTTCGGTAGAAATCCTTTTGCTTTACACAAAGAGACTATTCTTTTAACAGTATTATAGTTTTGGAAAACCTGAAAGCACAAACTGATCTTCATGAATGATAATTTCTTATGAACTGTTTTATATAAATATCCATTTTTAGGCGAAAATAAAAAAATACTTCAATAACTTACACTGTAGTAGTTCAAACATATATTACTGAATCGTTTAAAACTTTCCCCATTAAAAAGTCAAAGTACCAAACGTTCTCATTTAACAGTAGCAGAAAATAGTACAAGAACCCATTACTCAAAGTTTTGGCAAATAGCACCTTCCTGCAAATTAAAGAACTTTACGACATGCAGAAGTTACTTTTAGGACATCTATACCTCCTTCAGAAGATGTTGTACTAAGGAATAGTCTCGCTTTTAGATCATATACCAATATTTAAAAACTTCCTAGATATCCTATTTATAGACAGCAGGGAGAGGATAAGAGCGGTAAAGGATTATAAAATTGAAAAAGAACATTCTTAAGAAGAGAGAACTAAAACTAGCAATAGACATAAATTTCAACGCAAGAGTTGAGACAGTAGGGTAGAAAGTGCGAAAAAAATAAAGAGGAAAATGATCTTGCAATAAGAATAATACAGTATGGCATAATTGTCCTGAACATTACCATCATAATCATTATCCATAAAAATATTTCATGAATAAGGGCCTGCATACATGATACGTTCAAAATAGACTAGGCTATAATTGAAATTAAAAACTATGTAACAACTGTAAACGTCGATGTAAAGCGAGGATTTGAAATTTCCAGCGACTATTAACATGAGGGTGTTCCAAATCTTTCCAGCCTGACCACTTAATGAGGTTGCAGAGATTTAACGTGCAACTCTCAACCTGATATGCAAGAGATTTATACAGGCCTCCCTCCACTGGACATGTACGTGGATACGACTACACTGAAAGCGTTAAAGGGTTTATGGAATGATAAAGGCACTGGTACAAAGCACTAAAGCATCCCGAAAGAAGTTCACCATAGGACGCCTCTTCTTGAGGCAGTGGTAAACTCCTTCCAGCCCAAATTTTTTTTACGGTGCACTTCAGTGTCCCCACGAACACCAAAGTTACTGCCGAACATGACACATCCATCTTCACTGATGGATCCAAAACAGCAGAAGGCACAGGAGCAGGACGGTATCTTCTCGGAAGACTTGGACCTACGCGAAAGCATAACACTAGGCAAACTCACGACCGTCTTTCAAGCGGAAGTGATGCCCATAATGTAAGATGCAAACACAATTCTGGAGCGTGAAATCCAAAATAAAGCAATTGGTATAGCTAGCGATAGTAGGGCGGCCTATACTAGCTCTGAACAAATCCAAAGCAACCATGTCCTAGAACCAACCTAGGTTAAAGGGAATGCAGGAACATATGGCAAAGAGTAGGCTAATGCCCTGGCGAGACAAGACTCGGGACAACCTCTTTGGGGTTCTGAAACGGCAGTTGCACTCTCGCCCACCCTTCATATTATTCACGAAACCCAAAGGCGCCAGCTGGGCCGAAACAGAAAACTGCCGACAAGCAAGGTTGACCATTACAGCCCCTTCGCTAAGAATGGCATGAAGTTTGCACACTTCTGGCACGGAGAAATCTACGACTTATCGCATGTAAAAGATGGGGCTAGTTGATGACCCAACCTGTCGAAGGTGCCAACTAGAGGACGAGACGGCCGAACATCTTCTGTGAAACTGCTCTACACTCGCACAAATCAGAGGACCCATATTAGGGGAATTCTGGCCTGTCACAGCTTGGATTTGCAACACACATCTGGCAAGTATCGTCATCGAAAAGGGGGGTGGGTTTAAATGAGAAAACCAAAGTGGTGTTTGCTAGGAGGTAGCACAATGGGGCCGCGTTTTTGAGGCCTAAGTGCATCTGCACTTATTCACTCTCCCTTCCTAATCCACAAACCAGAACAGACAAAATTCGATTTAATTGGTGGTTATATGCATAAAGACTATGTTTAGTAGAGCGTTTTGAGCCAAGACTAGCCCTAAAATTATTGAGGATAGAAGGTACTTCTCCGAAAGGAATCAAGGACAACTCAAATATCCATTACACAAACGTAATTGCACAGGTTCAATTTCGGGTAGCAGAAATGCATACAGGAAGGAAATCTGTGAAAGATCAGAAAGGTGCAAAACAGAGCTTATCTTGAGAAAGTAATACCAGATAATCCTTGAGATAAAATGAAGAAATAGCTGCAGAGAGTGCTGTCGGCTCTGGTAAGTTTGAATGAATTCCGTATGATGCAACCGCATCTGCTAAAAGATACTGCAAATACTTCAAAAAAGCTTTCCGACAAACAAAATCTTGTGAATACGCGATTACGGAAGAAATTGTTCTAATATCCCTGATCTACTACCTGAGCTATAGCCTTAATCTAGTCCTTAGCGATTGTTACTTATTTAACTACAAGGTGTGTTTGGATAATGCTATTGTTCCTCCCATCTACCTCTTTTTATGTGATCTGATTTTAGAGGTTGGTCATTCTCAGATGCTTCTATCTTCCCAAACGTCCTATTCAAAAACTGTTTCTTGCATTGTTTGGTTTATGTATTGTTTCCATTTGATGGTTGGTCTTCCTCCTTTTTATTTTGCTTTATGGTATGCAATGTAGGATTTTCATAGGCTACCTTTTTTTTACATTCTTTGAACGCGTCCACACCATCTGGGCGCTCTGTTTTCTATTATTGCTGTCATTGATTCTCCTCCACTTAATTTCATTTGTTTCTGTTTGTAATCTATCTCTCCGGATATACCATATGCTAGGTATTTTCGCATGTAGTCCACCTCCATTGTTCTTATTTTAGTCCTCCATCTAAGTTGTAATACGATTCGTATTTGACTGGAAACTTATAAAAATTGAATATACGTATAGACAAAATAGTTTATTACATATTTGTTCTACTGTGGATTCGTGCTTATAAAACGTCAGCAGAAGTTATTGCTACTTCTGGATTAATATAACAAAACAAATTTCCTAAATGTTGTACTATAATTTGGTTTAATTTTAACATTAATAATGTATTTACATTTTTCTAAGGTACCTTGACAAAATTAAATTTGAAAAACGTAAGTCACTGCTCTTTTGCATTTCTTATATTTAAAAAATTTTATTGTAGATCCATACGTTTATCATTTTCTAGTACGTAACGGCCTGCTCATCTTTGACTACATACAGATACTACGGATCTACTACTAGAGGATGGTTCATCAATTATTGACACTAACATAGAAAACATTGACCGTCAAATGAAAACATTTTTTTCCTGTAAACATCAGATATTGACATTAATGTATGCCAAGTTGCAAGTATCTATCTTCTTGTTTAAGAAAGTTATACATTTAATATTACTGTAGCGCTGGTGGTTCTGTTGAAATGAAAAACTTCGAGACAAAGACTGTGATAAAATATTTGTTTGAGAAGGGAAATTTATAATTACATGTCTGGAGTGTTGGGTGAAGTGCTGGACCACCAAAAACTATTGTCACTGAAACAAATATTGTCACTCAAGGAAATGTTGATTTGGTCCATGACATGATACTGAGTGATGGGAGAATTACGGTCAAATATATTACTGAGACTGGTGGCTTTTTCGTTGGAAACGTTTTACTTGAGGAATTGGGTCTAAAAAAACTCATATAAAGCTCTAAAGCAAGAAAATGTGGAAAATTGAAATGCGGCGTTCTGTTAAACCAAGACAACGCTCCTGCTCACAAGAGCTGTGTTTGTATGGCTACTATCCACAATGATGGATTTGAAATTTTAGATGAACTCCCACATTTGCAAGATCTGGTCTCTTGTGACGTTCACCTGTTCCCCAAATTAAAAGAACATCTTCGGGAAACTCACTTAGGACGATGCAAAGGTGATGGCTGTTGCGAATGAGTCGACAAAGAATTTTTTCTAAAGGCTTTCAAGCTTTGCATCACCGTTATACTAAGTGTGTAAACCTTTTAGGGGATTATCTTGAGAAATAAAGTTGTTTTAAATGGCTAAGTCATTTACTTCTATAATCAGCGACAATAAATAATTAGCCACTCTCGTATATACAGATATATGATTTGCTATATTTCTCAGCGTTCAAGATTTTACATTCCATTAAAATCCTTCACGTTCATTTTAAAAATTGTGAACCTTTCACGCGACGCTTTTATCGTAGGTTTCAGACAATTCAACGGTTTGTTTCAACTCTCGTGATTTGTACTATTGCTATCGAACGAGCGAATGGAAATTTGAATATGTAGACACGTAACTCAAGTTACAGCGTCTAGACAAAAATTTGCATTCTAAATAACACGGTTTTGTTCAGAAACACAATAACAGCTTTATAATATTATACAGTAACGCTGCTAAAACGACCTGTTTTTCGGGATTGTTGCAGATTGAGAAATGAAATTTGCGTGCCTCTAAGAATACACCTATTAATTTTCATGATCCTGTCTTAATTACAGTTAGAAACTGTTAATTATAACTAACCAAAAAGCAGAATTCAGTTGCATATTTATATTTACTTTATTGAAATTTTCGGTATACATATGTTTAGGTATTTCTCTTCTCATACATTGGGGTAGCAACAAAAATTATAATAAAATCTATGGTAAGATACGGAATCCCGTTAATAAAGTAGAAAACCTAATAAGTGGATAGTTGGTTAATTTATATTATTAATAGTTCTTGCCGTCATATTCCTCAACACTTTGCTGCTTCCTTGGTTATTATTCGAAAGATAATTACTAGCGTTCAGCAGTTTAATAGATTTTGCGGTTTTCAAGCGTCTGCAGTTTGCAAACTTATTCTATGCCAGGGCAGGTAATCAAAGTGGTGTATTCATAATAGACGTATTTAACATCAGGCTTTACAAACCCTGGAACGTTAAAGCAAGCTGAGGTTTACGGCCGAAGTGTAAAGACTTATATGGTTTCCATTAAAAGCATGAATAACTGCCATGAATTTATTTCTATAGCTATGAAGGCGCTAAATTAAAATCTGAATATTTTATATCGTAGTTGCTTCAACTTTATACTACACCAATGACTTCTGCAACACTTCAAAAGATTCATTAATTTCAGCGTTACATTGCACGTGGCCAAATGAATATTTTTTTCGTGCAGCATTTGCAATTCGTAATCTTTAATATACTTATTGCAACATTTAACTAGTTTATGAAAACTGTCGGCTAAGGCGACCGAAGAAACTACTTCCAATTCATTAATATGTTCAACCTCCTAAAATCGTTTCCCTTTAAGAACTGTTTTCACTTTAGGAAAAAAGCATGTAGGTGCCAAGTCAAGTACATATAGTGGTTCATCTCAACTACGCCGTGTTGCATAAGAAAAGGCTTCACAATCAGTGTAGAATGGGCAAATGCATTATCAAGCAACAGCAACAACTACCCTTTTCTCTTTGTCACTTCAACTTCGGTTTGTCCTTTAGGCATGGCTTTGATTATACATTTTTACAATTAATATTATTGTGTCTTGCGGATGATTTTCCAATTCACCTCAAGTTCTGACGCTTCGTCTCAGATCGTACTGTCACCAGTTACAATGTTGTAAAGACTCAATGAAGTCGGCGCACGATGCAAACCTCTTGTGTTTTTACTCATCGGTATGAATGTGAACGGTGCATTTAATAAAACTTACAAATTTAGTAGCGTAGTAGTAGTTATAGTTACACAGTTCATAATTTTATAATATTTGTGTCCCCTAGGAAGACAGTGTTCTCTTAGAATACCGAATTTAAATTTATGTAACTGAAATTTATATATGAAACGTACAATATTTTACCATTCCATAAGGCATCAGTTTCCCAATTTTTTCGACCGAGAAACCCTTGAGAGTCTCCCATACTTTCACGGAACATCTAATCTATACTACATTTTTATAGAGCGTTCTGAATTGGGCGAAGCTTATTGTACATTATCAGCCTTACCCAAGTTATTTATAAAGAGTAGGACGAAGGTCTAACTATAGAGCAAGGAAGGAAATATCATTTTGTGTAGAAAATATTTTTTCATGAACTTGAACTCTGACGGCGTTTGAAGCTACTTTTGGGAATGCGCCCTTCAGTGCCATCCAAACGTTATTGAGCGATAGGTACTCAAATTTTGTTTTCACGGAGGATGGGCACTATATTTCAATGAGTTCTTGAAACTCAGGGACGAACAACATTTTAGGTTTATTTTTTCCGGCAACAGAAGGATTTTCACCCAGTCAAAATCCCCAAAGTATTCAGACAGGGATTTTGTGAGTTCCGTTAAATGCTCACAGATGTTCTTCCGTACATCATCATCATCGATGTCCAATACAGTTTAGGTGAGGAACTGATTCAGGAGAGGGTAACAGTATGGGAAGTTGTCGACCTTGGTACTTGCTATCCAAAGCTGAGGTTTAGCTTTCAGAGATGATTTCTGTCACTCACTATCAAAGCGGTTGTAGTTTTCCTATACACTAATGTATGTACTACCTTCGTTGAATTGTCCGAAGATGTCGACCAGATATGCGCATTTGAAAAACCAAGTTTCGTTGGGCTACAGTTCTACCTGTTTATGGATGCATAAAGCGTCTTCAGCGTTGGAGAGAAATTACTAAAAATCTGGCCAAGGCTGTATCTCTTCAAAGTCGCCTAATTTCTGTGTGAAAAAGGTGGTGATGGTTTCACATGTCGGTGCATACTTTCTGTCTACAATGAACGAGACTTAAAATAATTGACAGTTTTTGCAGCCTCATCATGAACTTTTTTTAAGTCTGGTGCAATGTTCTTCGCTACAGGGGTCTGTTGATGCAAGATGCAATGGCTACTGGTACAATTTAGTGCTAATTTTTTTTTCCGGTCGCCGAACCTTTCAATTTTCCCATCATCGCCGCAGTCCCAACGCTGAATACTTTAATACATTTGTTCCAGTTGAGATTGTGTTTACGCGTATAACAATCAATGATTTCATCTCCAGTTGTATTGATCCCCAAACGTGCAAATCTTTTTCAGCAGACTCTTAGAGAGGCACCCTCACGAAAACAAACAAAATTGAGAGTTGGGCGATCTCTGTACTCCCCTCTTCGGTGGTGGCTTCTTTGCAAGCTTAACATATGCTCTAAATTTTGTAGAGAATATTTTTTTGCTGCTCAGTTGCACCAAGAAGGTTGCCTTTACTTGTGCCAAGCTTTTTGCAGCTTTCCAACACCTGACAAAAAAGACCATTTTTCAAAGTTTTCTTCGGAACCCCTGTAGAGCTTACACGGAACACCAGGGTTCCGAGGAACACATTTTGGGTACCACAGCGCATAAGGCATGTTAAGTAAATAGCGAATGACTTTTAAACTAAAGCCAGTGTTATTCCATGTCACAAATAGGGGCTAGCAATAAAGTGATAAGTGTTTGAAGATTCATTCAAACATAGCATAGCTACCAAACAAAGTCAAGTATTTCCGTTTCCATAATTTTCTTGTAATGTTAATTATCCATTCCTCCCTACAACAGTAATTCTTCCTTTCAAACATTTTCCTGTTTTCCATTGCGTATTAAGTGACTGCTAATTTATTACACGTCACTTACATCTTTACATAAATAATTAATTAGAGTAAGTGAACGCAAAATTGTTGTATCAAATAACTAATCCTAAATCCTTACCACTGCACAAATAGCTACGTCACTGCAGTGCAGTAAATTTAAGTTTCGGATGTTTCTAAAGTTCCAGATGAAAATCTAGAAAATAAAATTTTGAACGTTTTTCCAATTCTTCTATGGTTTCTGGTGGCATTTGTTACACTATGTTTTAATAAATCCCCACCCAAAACAGTCCAAAATATTGAAATCTGGAGACCTTGGGGTCCACCACGAATTATCCACTGTTGATGATAATTGTCATTTAACTATCTTGTGACTTCACAACTGCAATGGACTGGTGCGACATCATGCTGGTATATCGCATTACGCCTAATATATAGTGACATATATTCAAACAAACCTGGAACTATTTTATTAAGATAGTGCAAATATGAAATACCCTCTGGCATTTAATCTATTGGGTAAAACATCCGGCCGAATTATTTTCGTTTCAATTATTCCTAGCCAATCATTTAGTGAGAAACGATATCTGATCAAATGGGCGTATATTATGGGGATTTTCATGCTCCCACTCCTGTAAATTGTTGCTATTAAATATTCCATCCCTACTAAATGTTTCTTCTTCAGTATACAAAATGGTATTGGGTAAATTTTGCTGTTCTTGGATCCTAGTCAATAACCAAGTGCAAAAATGCAAATAATTCCCAGGTAGCAAAGGTTGCATGTTAAAAACCCTGTAGGGGTATTGATTGTTGTCTGTTTGATGAACTATCTTCTTACTGTTAACGTTAACTAATCTTGCAATTCCTCTAGTACAGCAACTAGGATGTTTAGCGATAGCATTTGAAATATCTTGAATTAGCTCAGCGGTGTGTAACTTTTGTGGTTGCCCAGTATCCAGCATTATGGTATTGCTCGTCCAGTTTCCCTTAATCTTCGATCTAATTTTGTAAGGATGTTTATGGGAGGTTAACAACGATTAGGGAATCTTCTGGAATACTCAGCAGGGCAGGCGTTTGCGTGTCCCTGACAAACTTCAAATACCATTTGCATACTTCCATACTTAATTAACTAATTATTCAGTAATACTAGTATAGTATTACGATGACACAATCATGATAAATTTATTATATGTTATTGCATCAAAGTACTCTAAAGGCCGTAACTGTAATAAATTTACAATATTGCCAAACGTATTTTTAACACAAGTATAAATATTCAGAAGAATGAAGTTATTGGAAATGATGGGAACTGTTCCTATATATATATTCAATTAATCATGTACATTAGTAAATACTAGATATATAACAGTACATTAATTAGGCAGCTTGTCGCTGCATTCCCATTCCCAGTCTCCACGCCTCATGCCATATTTTCGTTCATGCCACGGTCTCCCATTGCTCGAGTGATTCCCTCATTACCCGACCGGCGAGGAGGGCCTCTTCTATTTCTCCCCTGGAGTTGCCATAAAAACCCTCGTTTGGGCCACCTTGAATCTTCCATACGAAGTAAGTGGCCAAACCATATCAGACTTATTTTCTCTTTTCGGTCAATGATTGTTTCTGCCATAAATATTTTATTTCTTATTTCTTCATTTCGGACCCTTTCAAATATGAAATCCTTGAGCTTCTTTTTAAATAGTCCATTTCGACTGCTGCTATTCGTCCTCCTTCATCGTCCATACTTCACATCCGTATGTAAGTACCGTATCAACCACAGTTCGACCAATTTTCTTCTTGTTTGTTTTATTTATGTTCTTGTCCAACCAGATAGAATTCAGTGCTCCCGTAACCTTCTTCTTGTACTCTGAAACGTATTTTTTAACTGCCAGTACCATCCCCGTCAATGATTCCGAGATACTTACATTTTTCTATTTGTCTAACTTGCACATCGTCATTTGCAAGTACCTCAAATTTCGCATCGGAACCCATCACCAGGTACTCTGTCTTCTCCAGGCTCACCGCTAACCCTCATTTACCGTATTCTAGTAACCTTCACAACATGAATACCAAATCAAAGAAGTCCTATGTTACTATCGCCTGATCGTCTGCGAAGCTCAAACTGAGAAGGTGGGTATCTTTAATGGGTAATTCCATTCCCTGATAATTCTGTTTCCGTTTCCCTAATATCGCTTCCACATAAATGTTAAATAAAAGCGGAGACAGGATGCACCCTTGTCTAAGGCCCTTAGTAGTACGGATAGGTTCCGACAACGACTGACCCTGCTTTACGTATGTTGTCCTCATACAGATCTATAATGATTCTTATTAAGCAATTGCCGGTACCGATTGTTTTCAATGTATGTATTAATTTATTTCGTGGTACATTGTCATATGCTTTCTTCAAATCGATAAAGCCTATATGTAGTTCCTTTCATTTTTAGGCGACTAATGGTATTAAACTCTTATTTCATTACTAGCCCGCAACATCCCATTGTTGGGCAAGGGCCTCCCCCACAAGCAGGGTTGTTGATCTACTCTCCCATAGTGATCAATCCTCGTGGGAGAGAGGCGCCGCGTTAACGCAACCTACGGGTTACCCATCCAAGTACTGACCGGAGACCACGCTGCCTTAACTCTCCTGATCGTACGTGAAAGGGGCGACGAATGTGGGTAACCTGGGGCCTTAAATTCTTATTATTATCACTTAATGAAACATCAAGTTGCCAATTTTGAACTTCGTGTAAGTTCAGGAAGCCTTTGCGGACTTTATGGTAATAAGAGTTTTTTTCTTAATGTCGCCCAAGGAATAACGCTACGTGAAGATTGCACGATAGTTCTTACAGACCATGTACAGTTCGATTATTCTGTTGTGCTTTAGTTTCAATTGGGTGCTTTGAGGACTTTAAATCAAAAAGCATTGAAAAGTTCTATACTTAAACTTGCTGTTTGTTCTTATTTACTAGAAAGTTGATGTGTTCTTCTGAAAGTTTTAGTTTCAGTTCCTTTTATTCATGGTCCTACAACGGGCTACTACAGATATATCATCATCATTATTATCGCAAATATGTGTTAATCTGTTCATTAGATTGTTAACATTTAAATTTTCTATTTTATAATCCTTCTTCTTAAAGCTGTCAATTTTAATCAAATCTACATATTTACAACTTGATAACCCACTCTCTGTAAGGTAACGAAGCTCAGTTGTAATGAAAAAATAATTAAAGAAGTTCGTAATCTGTAATTAGCTGGAAATCTTTTTTCTGGATAAACTTTTCGCAAGCCCGCAAAGCACTTAAATCTTACTTTCCTGTCTACAAATCACTTCTTCCCTGCTTCGGATTAGTTGCGGATTGTATACGAAATAATATCAAATAATAGAAATTTTACTCGCATGTAAATCCTCTTAATTTAAGTAGTAAGAGCAGATGCATTGAAAGTAATTATGCTTGGATGGTATTTATGATATGACACTTCTAACATAGCCATCACTATCACTACAAATGTGTACATTTTCTGGAAGTACGATAGTCAGGTTGATGAATAACTGACATAGTTTTAGGTGGACGATTACATTCTGAAACGTTGATTTCAGATCTACTGTTGTGATTTCCGTTATTTATGTTCCTAAACAAATATATTGCTTTTCTGTTGCAGTTACCTACTATAGAACAACGGAAAAATAATTCTAGCTAAAAAGTTTACTAATTTGTTAATTATTTTCTTATTACCTGTAGTTGCTGGTAAATTTTTCTATGCCAATCGTTAAGAAGATTTTATTGTGATGTTCGTTTGATTTTCTCGCGTTCGAATTTGTCACTGACGATGACGTGTTTTAATTGGCGAGCGCGCATATGGAACAGAAGGAACGCTTCGTTGGAGACACTTTTTCAAGAAATGGTTCCTAAAATTACGTATATCGCCGTTTTCTTTGTGATATGGCTTTCGCGAATTTGCCAGCGTGGAAAAGAATTTTAGCTGAACGATGGTATCGTGCAGACGGGTTGTGCTTGACGAAATTAGGGTGGGATCCAAATTGTTCCTATAATTTAACTTTGCATACTTTCGCATAATAAAACTCTACGGTAAATTCGGATTAAATACATACATGAATTAATAATTCAGTGTAGAATACCGCGTGGATTCTCTTATCATTTGATATGGATAAAATTAACCCCGTTGTCAATCTGAACGTATCCGTGAAGATCTATAGTTCAAGCAAATCTCTGAGCAGCAGTTTATCGTTTTCGGCGGTAAATATACCTAGTTTCGTCGATATTTTTTCAGTTATTCCTGAAAACTCTTTATTTCGTGGTCTAAAGAAATATGGCTCAATCTGATGCCAGCCCATTACCGCCAGCTTAGCTGTCGCTTTTCTCGCCTTTTCTTCTTACGGTTGTCGACTCAGCAAAGGTCAGTGTTTTTGGCATCTTCTGCCTTAACGACAAATTAAGATAAATCCTATTCGTAGTATCATGTACTTGTAAGGATTGTAACCCCTGGTCATTTGTTCACAAAGTGCTTCAATTTGTGGGACGTAGAAATAGTTGTATTACTAAGAAATAAAGCAACCTTCTGTTGGCAATCGTTTAGTAGATGTAACAATTAATTATATTTGTGTTGTGAACTCGGCTGATATATACTAAGCAGTCCTCTTCTTTTTCTACATTACCGTAAATGACGGCTCAACCAACCGGCTCGAACGTCTCGAGGCCCTTTCTATAAGTATATAATTTAAAGCAGGACCGTCTTTGGTCGTCGTTTAGACATTTTTGGGCATATAACTGTATAAATCTTTTATTTAATACGTTTATTTATACACATGGTTTGATAACCTATGATTATCTTTGTGTATTTTTTGTAAGTATATTGTGAAAAATACAGGGTTAATAAGGAAGGGCGAAAAACTAAGTTCGACTCCCAGTAAGTTGATCCTTTCGTAAAGACCTTCGTTTAGCTGTAACATCTACTTATTTTGACTTACCTCATACATTGTATCAATAATAAATTTTGTTGGTACTATGTATTGTTTCGTGAACCCTCTCTTCTCCATGTGCTAGCCGGAGATCCCTTTCCATAGATATTTGTGGGCCGACGAAAATAATCGTTTGGCCCTTTATATACATTACTGCTTCTATATGTAAGTCCAAACAAGATTTGGTCAGGAATTTTGAGATAGCTATATGCATACTTCCATACATAAATTTAGATTTTATTTAACCTCTTGAGAAACAACCTAAATAGGGGACACTGTCTTCCTAATTGTTTTTTCGTTTATTCAAACTAAACATCCTATTTACTACAATATTTTAAAAACATGCGCATTATTCGTCTAGACTTTGCAATACTTTAAACAGATTCTGCCTATTAATCTACAGCATCATGCTAAAGTCTTACAATACCACAATAATTGTATATGACAACAAGAGAATAGTTACAACAATTTTAAAAATTTTACTTTGGTTATAGATAATACCATTATGTTAATCCGTTCTATTTTATTCCACAGGTAAGAGACGTACCCACTACCGTAAAAAACTTGCACCCAAGTACGGCCGTACTGGAGGCAAAGCAGGCTTATTTGGTGAGGTTAGGTAAGTACGTATTGTGACTATGATCAGTGAAGATTTAATGAAATTTTCCAAAAATCATAAGTGCCTTAACTTTAAAACTGGGCAGTTCAGCAAAAATCCATTTGTTTTGAAACGCACTTCCCCAATTCTTTACCAGAAAATTCATCATCATCATCATCGTCTGACATGGAGCTGACTCGACGGCCGATACTGGATACGCCAGGCCCACCCCATGCCAGTAAGTGGGTAGGGAGTCAAGGAGAGGGTGGGATCGGGTGGGGCATTGCACAACGTTACCATGTCTGCAATGCATACCGCAAGACACCACTGCTGCAACACCGGGTAGTTAGTAAGATACGCATCAATGGGATGCTGAGTGCGTACCCGAGACCGTTATGCTCTTGAGCCTACTAACTTTGATAGCAAAGTTTCACAATATTCTTATTTCACATTTATCTTCTGTCTAAGGTTTAGTATTAAATTGCTTTTTATTAGTTCACGCGCATAATGCTGTTCCTATATTTGTTATTTACAGCGTTATTTACAGAGTTATTTACATAAGATAATAAGTCTTCATGTAATTATGTTATTATGCAACCCATTTTACAACGTATAGATCTATGTTGTAACTTACGATGAATACCGTAAGAACGGATGAGTGACCGCGGGAGCACATTGTGAACGAAAGTTAGAAGAATATATACTATCTAGCTGTTGATATACACTTTAGGTCTTATGACATTTATTCACAAATAACTACTAATATTTTAAGAAATATTCGTCACTTAAATATAGGTAAGGTATTATGTCTTTTCATATATAGAAACATCAAATTTTAATTTAAGTGAACTATGACTTGTAAAATGGGTTGCCTAAAAACGTAAGCGCAAGGTCAATATCTTATATGAATGTGCATACATATTCCAATATACACGAACCATATTTACCGTGAAATAACCGTTTATATCAAATATCCAGCTCATTTCTAGTTCAAACTAGCAACGCAATTATTGTTGAACATCATAACCACAGACATAAATCGATAAAATTCACCGAACTGTATCTTTATTGTATGTGATTGATTCGATTCGACAAATGGAACAACCTGTCTCGGTAAAATACGCTGACACCTAATTTGGGGAATTTGTCAGTTTTTTAAGTCAAGCTGAAACATAGCTTTTTTCGACACTATGCCATAATATCTACAAGCTCATCAATCACTTCCAAATTTTGTTCGAATGAAACCATATCTACATTGCGTTCGGAGCTCGAAAGATATTGCCCAGGCTAGCAAATATGTGCAATCTGTAGGTAGTTCTAAACAAAAACAGAGCTTCGGAGTCCTGACATCATTACAGCTTCATTATAAATGTATAACGCAATCTATATTTAATCACCTTTCGGCAAGAAATGAGGACAAAATGATCCTGTCACTTCGCATAATCAGATTTTAGATAAACGAGACAGATAAGTTTTGTTGTTTGGCTGATATCGATTCTTATTAATTGGCAATTTTTTATTTCAGTTTTAACAAAATTATCATTGGTTTAACATAATTTACAGCTTACTTTAGCCTTGTATTCATCACTAAACGCCAAACAGGGATCATTATTCCGTATGAAACCATAACAGAGTTTACTTACATACTTACCCGTACTTTGCCAAATGAAAGTCTGAAGATATGTGACTGGAGTTGAAATCTTGTCTCGGGTACTGCTACTGCATTTTATGCATATAACTTTATGTCTCAGCTTTTAAACAGAATAGTTCTTTATACAAAAACGGCTTCCTAATCAAACTGGTATATTATTTTTTGAGTTTGACCTTTCAAAGCCTGTACATTATTATTTGAGATATGGGACTTTCTACACTAACTAAAAAATCCTGAAAATATTAAAAAAGACCGTGGAAATATACTTCAAAAGTCTGAAAACATGTCCCAAACTCCTCAAAATATACCTAAAAATGTTAAATCTTTACGCTAAAATTGCAAATATATACCCCATAATCCTTGGAATATGCCCCAAAGCCCTATAGGTCTATAAGCCCGACATACACCAAATATGTAAATATAACCCAAGAAGGGTAAGTATAAAAGTACAAAAATTTTCGAAATATACCCAACAATCATGAAAATATTCTACAAAATCTTCGAAATATACCACAATGTCTTCAATCTATACCCCAAAATCCTGCATTAATACCCTATAATTCTGGATATATACCCGAAAAATTCTAAATTTAACCCAACAAGCTTGCAATATCCCAAATTCTGGAATATACTAAAAATATCCTCAAAATCTTACAAAATATCGCAAATATTTAATACCCTCCTCAATAATACCCAAAGATCTCAATGTATAACCCAAATTCTAGATACCCCAAAAAAAGTTAAAATACCCCAAAATCCTGAAAATATACCCCAAAATGTGTCTCACAACACTATAAATCTGTTGCAAAAAATCCTAAACCTATATCCAAAAATCCTGGAAATATACCACTCATATTCTAAATATACCCCAAAAATCCTATAATACTCATAATTTCTAAGTATACCCAGAAGACTCTAAACGTACCTAGAAGAGTCTAAGAATTCCCACAAATGTAGAAAATATCCAAAATTCTGATAACATACCCGAAAATTCTTAATACATACCACAAAATATTAAAACTATATAGGGAAATCCTAAAACCATATCCCAAATTCCTAAAAAACCTAAAAATATTCAGAAGTTCCCCATAATCCTAACAACAAAATCAAATTCTGATAGTACCCCACAAATCTTAAAACATGCCCCACAATTCACACAATACATTAAAAATATTACCAAAAATCCTAATAATACCCCAAAAATTCTGAAATATACCCAAACAATTCTAGAAATCTTAATAATATATCCCACAATGGTAAAACATACCCAACAATTAAACAAATACCCAAACAATCCTAAAAAATACTCCTAAATTCTAAATATATCTAACGTCCTAAATACCCAAAAAGCATGGCAAATACATAAGATTTTTGGGGTATATTTTAAGATCTTGACGCATATTTTAAGGATTTTTGGGGATGGGTTTTGAGATTTCTATGGTATCTTTAGGGCTTGGGGTATATTTTGAGATTCTTGGGTATTTTTAGGACGATATTGTTGTATTTTTTGAGATTTTTGGGAGTCGTTACAGTGATTGTCGAGTCGTCGGAATTACGCAACGTTAGGGCCACCCATTTATAGTGCAAAGTCGTCGCTCTCCTCTTTTTTCTCCCCTTTGGCTCTCATCCTTTCCCCTTCAACCACTTTCCTCATTTCTTATATGATTTTCTGTCATCTCTTTCCCTTTCACATTTTCTCCCCTACCCCCCCTTCCTCCTTTCCTATCTTCTCTCCTATTTTTTCGTATTTCCACTCTCTAGCCGCCCCGGCGCCTCCAACATTCTAACAGTTTCTGGGGAATGTTACGTAGATCCAATCCTTCTACGCCATTCCCTTGTTCCGTAAGGCTGGTACATATAATATAATTTTGTGTCACGGTTTTTAAATCACGTACAAATCCAGACTCATGAATAAAAGAAACAGATGAATTGTACCTACATAACTGTCGTGGCAAAGTAATATCCAGGGAGTCTACGATGGAAGGAATAAATTCAATAAACTGAAAGCAATTGTTTTTTTTGAAAAACGCTCGCACCCATCGATTCAGATGTATTTGATCCATGTGTCAACTCAATATCAGTTTCGCTTTTCCCGGAAGTGACACCAGCTTTCTTCGTTCAAATACAACACCCTGTATATTTCAACGGATTTTGATAGATAATGAATAAACGTCTTCACTCAACTCCAATTTGACATATTTGTCATAGAGATTTACAGAAATATTTATCAAAGGTAAGTTAATATTCCTATTTTCTGCAGATTGCACATACAATACAATTTTACTTAGTGACAGTTGCTATAGAAGTAAATGAATGTGTCAGAATTACTGGTAACAACTAATAATTGCATTTTTTCTAATATTATAACATAACTTGAATCCCATCAATAACCAAGATGCATCTAACAGAAAGAGAACGAATAAAAATATTAATGGTGATTGGTTTTGGGGATCGAATTCGAACATAGGAGCAAGTCTGCTATTTATTTGATGATACTCACCCTGACTGGCCGCTAGTTAGGCAATCTACTGTAAATAAAATAGAAAAGGGTTCAGAGAGTTTAACCATTCTAGGGATTTACCTAAGCTAAACCAGCCCGGATATCTCGTTAAGGTAAACATCCTATTAGAAGCTGAAGAAAATCCTCATGTAACAGAAATTTCAAGGAATTATAATTTGGGAACAAGTACAGAAGTACAGAAGATATTTCGATATAGGCGATCAGTAAATTCGCAATGAATTGCCTTCCAAAGTTAAAATTCAGCGTGTTTCTTTAATCCGACACTTGTCGATGGTTCTGTTCACCCCACGGTGATAACAGCGATACGAAAATTCACGCGATGGACATCTATCGAAAACCCAAACCGCCCCTCCCTGCAGTATTTGTTCTCGATGCTGAGATCTTCGCAAGCAACCGGGTCGAAAAGAGATGTTAAGTTGACTCCCGTGAAAAACGAAAGTATCCAGCAGCTGGAATACTCATCATATGACAAAATATGTTGCAAGAATTGTAAAACAAATTAAGCCGTAGGGCTTGCTCAAGGGCAGGAAATTCCCAGCAAACATTCACGGTCAAGCGCGTAGACAAAATATTAACCGGCGTTTCTCCATGATAACAAAAAAAGGCTCACTAAACTGTATTCGGGAAATAATAAGATAGTAATCGGCTACGAGCGTCTATTAAAATAAGACTTTAATTCGTAAGAAGCGGCAAAATCAGACGAACATAACGATCTATCATATATGTCACTATATCCAAATAATAAAATTTTCTTTGTGATCCCCTCAATACCTAAACTGTTGATTCACATGTATCCACTATTGCTATAAATACGGAAAATAAGTTCAAGAAGGACATATTAGAGGAAGTGTTTGGTTCATTGTTTGATATGATACGATGAAAAGAATTTGCGTTATAAAGTTGATATGAGAAATATAAGCGTTGTCATAAGTTCACCCACACACACACACATACATATACACACTAACATCTATACTACTTGTTCTGATTAGCCACTTAAAAAATTTGTTTCTGGTCCATATATATCAGAAATAGAAGACTATCAGAAATATACAGCGTTCTTTAAGAATGTCCATAACATATATCAAAATATCTACATAAACTGAGATGTAAAAATGGCAGAAACTGAACTAAGACTAAGACTTCAATTTTTAAACATTCAATCTACAATATCAGAAACCTTTAGTTTAATACTTTATATTATCCTATATAATCTTCCGCTGCAATTTCCTATTCTGTTCCGTTTGAATTTCGTGCAAACATGCAAGCAGGTGATATAAATTGAAACGTTTAATGCATATTTATGACTGCAAGCCATTTTGGAAGCAGCTCGGATTATTTTCAGAATAATTATAAAGCGTATAAATTTATCCACGAATTTTCCATTCTAGCTCCGAAGGAAAATCAAGTATTACAGATGTTTGCAAAGATTTCCTTTAACCGCAACTCACGATCCGGATAATAAGGTTGCTCTGCCTCCAGATATTTACGTGTCTCTTTTTGTTAGAACTTAAATACCATTGTAAGCGAACCCTTAGCCGCGGTGTGTTCCTCGACCTGTTCCTTTTCACTGATAGGGATGTGAAATTATATGGCAATTAACCTGGAAATCTCGGCAGCTTATAAAACCGAAGCGCGTTTTAGTTTAGTTGTTTTCGTAATACTAATTAAGTTCCGTAAACATTTAGAAATTTTCCGTTATATATCTTATTTCAGGTTTTGTTTCACTTGTAACCTTGGCAATAAATATCATTTCATTATGTACATAAATCTTTAAAACATGGAATTACTCCACGCTCATTTACTGTACGCATCGTATTTAACACAATGTAAAAGCAGTCGTTGAATATACTATTAATTAATCACAAGTACATCACATATTGTGTGGTGGTAGCTCAGTTAGTAGAGTGCTCGCTTTCTGAATAAAACGTCGATTCTGACTTGGGTTCGAAATACACCACACACAATTTCCCAATCTGACTTGCAACAGTGGGATCTTAATGCTGAAAACATTATCTGGTACTTCTGTCCCCCATATTTCTACCTTAGCGCTGAGGACAAACACGTGGCAGAGAAGAGGCCGATGCCCAGCAGTTAAAAAAGGCCGTCAATGATGATGATGATGATGATGATGATGATTACAAAAATTAAGCTAAGAAAAGCATGTAGACATGACAAGATCGCACCAAAAATGATTTGATATATGGGGGCAGCGGATAAAGTGAACTTATAGAATTATAAATAAGGCGTGTACAGGTAAGAAAATCGTTGAAGACTGGGAAGTAGCGGTGATCTTACCTATTTATGAAAAGGGAGACAACAGGAAGTGTGAGAACCACAGAGAAATATTGCTACTCAGCGCCCGTAGGAAGATATACAGACGAAGGCTCGAGGCCAGTTTGAGACACTTTTTGTCAAGTTGATCTAACTGTTGTAATTCGCAGTTTTACCAATATTAATTATATTAGTAATTAATAGGAGAAGTACTCATTGGTTCCGTACTACTGTATGGTACAAGCGTTCAAATTTGCCTAAGACCACTTCCGCACATTTCCTAATTCGTTTCAGAAATACTCTTAGGACCCGAAGAATCGTCTCAGGTGTAATTTATGTACACGCCTGGATTATTCTATTTGGAAATCGTGTCCATTTAACACCTGAATTCGGTATTCATTTATTCAGTGAAGCAAGTAAATAAATACTACACTCAGGCCATGAACGCCCGTCGTGCAACCGCCGCGCTTAGGGATGATCAGGTCACAGGCCTGTTGACAATCTGAAAGGTAGCAACTTGCTGCAGGATTCAATTCTTATATTTTCAGGTTCCAGCGATTCGGCTCCTAAGTGCTTGTTCCAAAAGGTCAAAAGCCCAAGACAGTTAGTTAGGATATGGAAGGTTGATTACTCCAATAGAACCTGAATCGTGAATCATCTAGTAGCCCCATGGTGTGAAGGTGCTTATAGATGAGGCCATGACTAGATAAGAGGCCGATCACGATTCTAACGTACTTCCTGCTAAGGCTAGGAAGCTATTTGGTACGACGAGGTGAAGGTTCTTGAAGGCTTCGTTTGTATCATCCGTGGTTGTTGCAGTTGCTGTTGAACTAGGACCGAGAACACTTTTCGATCTCTGATTTAGAATGTAAGGAATTGCGAGAGCTCGCTTCGAACTAATGAGTGACTTCTAAGAGCCTTCTCTGGTCGTGGCACCTATCTTCTTATTTCTTTCTGTTACAGTGTCCCTGGATCTTGACCCGAGAGCACCTAGGGTCAGCCTGCATTTTTGTACCAGTTTAGAGTACGTTTTGATAAAGCGAAAGGCTAATATCGCCGCTTGGTTGCCAGAGCATATGCAAGGTATGTTTACTGGAATAGCCTCGTCAAAGATTTTCCTGGTTACAAGCATGCATGAAGAAGATCTCTACTTGAAAGACGGTAGCGGACTTATCGAGGGCAATAGAATGCTTTACTCAGGTTTATAGCCATAGGTAATCGTCCCTGAACCTTCTTCGCAGTTTGGTATTTGTTGTACTACTTAATTATACCACAAAGAGGAAAGTGGTGGTCTTCCTGGCTGTCTTCTCCCGTGTGGTGTTTGGGTCATGCATACTTTTGCCAATCGCTGATCATCCATTCGTTCTACGTGTTCACGCCACATTCTTCTTCTGTTTCGTCCCCACCTTACTATATCTTCTGTGTTGCATGTCTCTCGGATTTCGGTGTTTCGTATTCTGTCGTGTAAAGTTTTTCCTGCTATTGTTCTGAGAATTTTCATCTCGTTAGTACGTAGCAGTTGTTTGGTTTTTCGCGTGTCGGCCCTAGTTTCGATAGCATATGTCATGATAGGTCGTACGCTTGTTTTATATATTTTGACTTTTCCTTCTACGCTTATGTATTTATTGCTCCAGATCAAATCTCGTAGGCAACCAGAGACCGAGGCTGCTTTGGTGGTTTGTTTCACTACTTCCGCATAGAGGTCACCTTGACTTGAAATCTCTATTCCCAAATAGGTAAACTTCATCACTTGCTCTATCGATTTGTCGTTAATAATTAGTTTACATCGAATAGGTTCTTTGGCTATTGTGAGCGATTTTGTTTTTTCTATATTTATTTGCATGTTGTACTGATCGGCACTTAAATGAACTTATATAGCATTCTCTGAAGATCGTCTTCCGTTTCTGCCATGATTACAGCATCGTCTGCATATCCTACGATCTTGATTGCATGTGTGCCCATTCGGTATCCTTTTCCTACACTTTTTACGTCTTCGATTATCCTGTCCATAATGAGGTTAAAGAGCATAGGGCTGAGGCTATCCCCTTGCCTAATACCTTGTGTTATTGGTAGGTCTTCTGTAAGTTCCTTGTCCACTCTTATTCTTGTTGTGTTCCCTGTGTTGAGTTTTTCTATTATGTTTACAATTTTGATTGATAGTCCTTTAATTTTTAATATGTTTATTACGTCGTGGAGTTGAACTTTATCAAAAGCCTTCGTCATATCTATAAAACACATATACGCTGGCACATTAAATTCAAGGGCTTTTTCTTTTACTTGTCTTACTATAAAAATCGCGTCAGTTGTTGATCTGTTATTTCTAAAGCCTTGCTGTTCTTCGCTTATTATAATATGTTTGCTTAATTCTTCTCTGATGATGTTTGTAAATAATTTGGATACTGAGCTTAACAACGTGATTCCTCGAAATAGATTGGTGATCTCACATATTGGGTGGTCTCCTCCATACTTGATTAGCTCATTGCTAATATTGTCTTGGTTAGGCGCTTTTCTGTTTTTCATCTTTGTCACAGCTTTTTTCACCCGCTCTTCACTTATTGTGATATCTTCTTGTTGGAGTAGAATTTCCTGTTCTTGTTCTTCATGTGTTTCTTCATGTGTTTCTTCATTGTTCTCGCCTGCGTCATCATTATATAAATTGTAAAAGTACTTAACCCAGTCTTCTTTACTTATTGCATTAATTTCTCTATATTCGTTCACATTTTTTTTTCGGCTTCTTAATAGTTTCCAGATCTTTTTCTGTGCGCCGTGTAGGTCGCTTTCCATATCTTGAGTAAAACGTTGCCAGTATTCTTCCTTGATTTCTTTTATTCTTGCATTTACACGATTTCTTGTTTGTACGTATTCTTCTCTGTATCTCTCTAGTTGATTACTTTTGTATCGCATGTAGGCTTGTCGTTTTTGCTCAGATAATTCTTTAACTTCTTTTGTAAACCAAGGTTTGACATTGTGTGTTGCGTGTATGTTTATTCTTCTTTGACCCAAGGCTTCCGTTGCTGCTGCGTTTATATTATCTTTTAGTTTCTGCCAAGCCTGGTCAACATTATCTACTGCTGTCATTGGGTTTATTTGTATTTTTTGTGTTAGTCGGCTTTTGTATAAATGTCTAGTACTCATGTCTCCTAGTGATTCTATATTTAATTTTTGGATAAACACAGGTTTTCTCTCTTTCTTCAAGATTACTTTCATTCGAAACTTACATAAGACCATGTTATGGTCCGATCCTATGTTGGGGGATGTCAGGCTTCGTACGTCCAGTATCTGGGTTGGCGGTACGGCTCTATTTGTAATTATATAGTCAATTACTGACCTTTGGTTTTGGCTGTTGTACCACGTGTACGTGTTTTGTAGGGTGTGTTGAAAGAAGGTGTTGTTCAATCGTAGTTGATTATGTGCACAAAATTCTGTTAGCATCACTCCATGTTCATTCGACACAGTTTCGTTGAAACGTTGCTTTACTCCAGCCAGCATGTCATTGCCTACCCTAGCATTTATGTCGCCCAGTATGAACATTTCAATACAGTAAATAAGACTTGATGTCGAATTTTAAATACTTTAGTCTCAAGTCTAGCATTTTTTCTATTGATTTAATATTCCCAATATGACAATTTTAACGATTATACAACAACATATCTACGTCAAAAAATGGACCTTCGTATACTTAATTCGCAGCATATTTATGAATCTAGATTGCTTTTATGAATACTCCAGTGTTTATCCGACCACAACAGTCAGAAGCTATGAGAACCTTTATTTTTCCAATTATTGTTATAGAATTATAAGCGAATGAAGCAGACATTTACATATGTTATGAACCAAAAACTAACTTTTACATACATTTCTGCCACAAATAACAAGTAAAAAATGTTTTTTCAGCTATTCAACAAAAAAATAAACTTCAAGCGACCACACCAATAAGGGTTATGCTCTACAACATCTTTCTACCAATCTTGAATGTGAACGACCCCGTTCAACAAGGACTGGCTGCGATTTTTACATGTGATTGTTTTCGTATTGCAGTATGTTGGAACACAATCAAAAATTCGTAAAACTCAAAGTTAGACTGATAGTTGGCCAGGTAATGGCGCAGTTAGTTGGGAGATTAGTACGATAGTTAGTTAAGCGGGTAGTAGAGCAGTTAGTACAGCGGTAAGTAGGATAATTCTTAGGGCAGTTAGTTGACGGTTAATAGGGCATTTAGGAGGGGATTAATAAGGCACTTAGTAAGTCAGGGTAGTTCATCGAGCCGTTGGCAGGACTGTTAGTAAGATCGTTAGTAGAACAGCTATTTGAACAATTAGCACGGCAGCTAGTAAGGCGGTTAGTAGGGCAGATATTTAGGAGGTTGCTAGGGCAGTTAGTAGGGCGTAGGGCGAGTATCAGGGCGGTTAGAAGGGCAATTAGTTGAACATTAGAAGGACAGTTACGTTAGCTGCTAGTTGGGCTATTATTAGAACATTTACTAGGGAGGTTAGTGCGGCATAGTTTAGTGGGGTAGTTAATAGGCGGTCAGTATGGAAGTTAGCAAAACGGTTATTAGCGCAGTCAGCAGGGGATTTTTTAGACAGTTAGTAAAGCAGGTATCAGGATAGTTCATTGGGCCGTTAGTAGGGCGGTTAGTGGTATGATTCGAAGGGCAGCTATCTGTACAAACAGCATGGCGGTTAGTAAGACGGTTAGTAGGGCAGATGTATGGAGATTGGTAAGGCAATTAGTAGGGCAGTTAGCAGAGTGGTTAAAAAGGCAATTAGTTGGACAGTTAGTAATATAGTTACATTAGCAGTTAGTTGGGCTGTTACTAGGGCATTTACTAGGGGGGTGAGTGCGGCATAGTTTAGCCGTTAGTGAGGTAGTTAATAGGGCAGTAAGTACGGCAGTTAGTTAGACGGTTAGTTGGGCTGTTAGCAGAGTAGTTAATAGGACACTACGTTGAGCAGTTAGTCGGACAGTTAGTTAGATTGCTAGTCGGGCAGTTACTTGGACGGTTAATGATAGCTTATTTGGCGGTTAGTAGGGCGATTAGTAAGGTACGTAATAAGGCAGCTACGAAAGGTTTGTCATGGAGACAGTTTTGTGTCACTGAATGTGGCATTCTTAAACGGAGTCTGCGGCATTCTGCTAGTTTTGGGGCAGTTTGTGGTAATCTTGATATAATTCCATTGCTGATGTCGAATTTTAAATATTTTAACCTCAAAGTCTAGCAATTTTTCTATTGGTTTAATATTCCTTATATGACTCATTTTAACGATTATTTTAGCGATGCAACCTTCTAAAAACAATTATTCGTGAAATTATTTTTTAAATTAATTTCCTGTACGCATATAATTTAACAACTTCAGATAGAAATCAATTACGTTCGCTTATATAGGTTGTCCATATTTAATTACCTTAATTATAATAATTAGCAAACGTGTGTAATGTTGCAAAACTGCTAGGTCAGAAGAAGCGCAAAATTCAGCTTCATTAAATTATGTAAGTACAATTAAAACGGAATTATCACACTTGATGTGCTCGCAATAACTCAAGTGTAACCGTGCAAGGTCGAATAATAAGCATGAGAGCTAACTGTTCTGAAGAATTTACGGATCTGGAATTTTACTGACCCTGCTTTTAATGCCTCGCATTATCTGTATTCATCTAAAAGCGGGTAATTAAATTGTAAGGATAAAAAGGTCAGGAGTTGCCAACTTTAAAAGCGTGGACTCACGTGTTCAGTTAGGGAAGTTTATGTGAAGTACCAAAATATTTGTAAAACGTAGCTAAAGTTTTATTGTATTACAATTAATGTTAATAAACCTCCTATCGATGCATGTATGTATGTATTATCAAGATGAATGCACGTAGCAATAAAGACTTAATAGCACCATTCAGAGTATCCGATTCATTTAGCGAATTAATGTACAGCCCTTTCATTTTCGATCATACACCTGTTGCCGTATGCGTCACTAGTTATTTGTATACAGCAACGAAGTAAACGAAAAATCATCAACACCCGGATATCTAGAGGAGCCTATTTTTACGAGATTCAAACAAATCGGTGTGTCCATTCTCAATACGTGGTTAACTATTAACATCATTCAGAATACTGCGGTTTTCTCACGTGGAATTACATAGGCTGTGCCCCTCAGTTAGATCGTGGCTCACGACTGCTCTACATAGAGCACAAGTGTAGAGCACAGTCGATTAGACCTACCTCTCATTAGTGATGGGCTCATGTATTTGACATAGGAATTTATTGCTTCTCAGATATGGTTGAATTATTTTAATTTGCAATGTTGCAATTATAAGTGTTAAAAGGAATGAGCACGGCGTTTGGTCTTAGAAAGATTGCCTTCTTTTACATTGCGGGGTTTAATATTAATTTTCCCATGATTAAGTCGTGAAGATTGTATTATGCCATATAGATGTTTCGATTTAAAGCACAGCGTTTACAAAGAGGAAATGATTATTCAGAGTGCGTGTATGTCGTTACTGAGATACAGCAATTCCTATGTTATGGAAAACTGAATTGAATTGAAATATCTTGAAGACGGTTGGCTTAATCGACTTTGTCTTTTTCAATCATTTGTGTATAAAAAACATTATCTTAACACAATACAAAAATGTAAAATTATCTAAAAAATTGGGGCATGAAGCTTCCCTGGTATTCATCAAAACGAAATTAAGCACCGGGGTTAAAATAAATAACTAATAGCAATACATCTACGTCAAGAAATGAACCTTCCTATACTTCATTCGCAGCATATTTACGAATGTAGATTGTTTTTATGAATACTCTAGTATTAATCAGACCACAACAGTCAGAAGCTACGAGGGCTTGTATTTTTCCAATTATTGTTATAGAATTATAAGCTAATGAAGCTGATATTTACGAATGTTATGAAGCAAAAACTAACTTTTACATTTCTGCCACAAATAACCCGTAAAAAAGGTTTTTTGTTAGCTATTCAACAAAAACATAAGCTTCAAGCGACCACACCAATAAGGTTTATGCTTTACAACATCTTTCTATCAATCTTGAATGTGAACGATCCCGTTCAACAAGGACTGGCTGTGATTTTTACATGTGTAATCAAAAATTCGCAAAAGTTGATCGGGCAGTTGGTTTGGCGAATAGTAGGACAGTTAGTTGGCCGATTAGTAGGGCAGTTAGTGGAGCGGTAAGTAGGGTAATTCTTAGGCAAGTAGTTTGACGGTTAGTTGGGTATTTAGGAGGGGATTTAATTAGGCAGTTAGTAAGTCAATGTAGTTCATCGAGCCGCTGAAAGGGCGGTTAGTGAGATCGTTAGTTGGGCAGCTACCTGAACAATTAGAATGGCGGCTAGTAAGGCAGTTTTAGTAGGGCAGTTATCAGGGCGGTTAGAAGGACAATTAGTTGAACATTAGTAGGATGGTTACTTTAGCAGCTAGTTGGGCTATTATTAAACATTTAGTGCGGCATAGTTCAGCCGTTAGTGGGGTAGTTAATAGGCCAGTTAGTATGGAAGTTAGGAAAACGGTTAGTAGCGCAGTCATCACGGGATTTAATAGGACAGTTAATAAGGCAGGTATCAGGATAGTTCATTGGGCTGTTAGTAGGGCGGTTAGTGGTAGGGCAGCTATTTGTACAATTAACATGGCGGAGGCGGTTAGTAGGGTAGATGTATGGAGGTTGGTAAGGCAGTAGGGCAGAGCGGTTAGAAAGGAAACTAGTTAGACAGTTAGTAACATAGTTACGTTAGCAGTTAGTTGGGCTGTTACTAGGGCATTTACTAGGGAGGTTATTGCGGCATAGTTCAGCCGTTACTGAGGTAGTTAATAGGGCAGTAAGTACGGCAGTTAGTTAGACGATTAGTTGGGCTGTTAGCAGAGTAGTTAATAGGACAGTTCGTTGGCAGTTAGTTGGACAGTTAGTTGGACAGTTAGTTAGATTGTTAGTCGGGCAGTTACTTGTACAGTTAGTTGGGTGGTTACTTAGACTGTTAATATGATAGCTTATTTGGCGGTTAGTAGGGCGATTAGTAAGGTACGTAATAGGGCAACTACAAGAGGTTTGTCATGTCTGTTAGTATGGGGCAGTTTGTGGTAATCATTAGTCGTGAGCCAGGATTGTTTTAACCCTTAACCGGTCAAGGTGTGCCTGACAGGCACATCCTGATAGTTTTTAGGATCTATTTTTGCGCAGAAAAATTATTGGGCCTTGGGTATTTTATTTATCCTTCACTAGTGTATATTAATTACGTTTTTGCTTTTGTTCATAAAATTTTCCCCTTCAGATCCTTTAGAAAAAATATTAAACTATTTTGTTACACAACCGGTCAGTTGTGCCTGTCAGGCACATGTTGCAGAATCTCATTTGTTACTGTGCTTTTGGCACCCTTTTTTGTCTCACTAATCAGCTGTGTTTCTGCTATGTTGACAATTTGTCAGACGCCGACAAAAAAGAATTTCTAAACGAAAGTGACGAAGTAGATTTCAATTCTGATTCTGAGGAAAAATACTTTCTAAAGCATCTGAAGTAGATGATGTTCAGGATATGTCGGAAAATTCAGATGACGAGGTACGAGCTACAGCCTCAGGTTATTTTGTGGAAAAAAATGGAACGGTGTGGTTATCAAAATCACATGATATTGGTGGTCGTACCCGCGGAATATTATAAAGTCCGCATTAAACAAAGTGTGCCTCCCTTCTGGAGAATTGGTAAGAACCTATTGACGCGTTTTCGTTGTTCGTAAATGTATGGTATGGTATGGTGGCTGTGCGATTCGAAGATATTTTATCCTTTGAAGGGAATACCGTATCTTGGAAAAGAGGCAAAACAAAGATTAATTGATCTAGGAAGCACCGCTGGAGAAACACTGACAGAGCCATATCAAAGGACCTACCGCAATGTTACTTGTGACAACTTCTTCACGAATTTCACTTCAGCAGAAAAGCTCAGATAATGGTCTTACCATTGCAGGAGCGCTAAAAAAGAACAAAACATACATACCACCAGAGTTCCTACACAATAAAGCAAGGCCAGAAAGGTCCTCGATCTTTGGCTTTACAAAAAAGTACTTGAGTCGTATAGGTTCCCCAAGTTAAAAAATCGGTGATTTTACTTTCAACAGTGCATCAATCGGCTGATGTTTCGGAAGAGAAGAACAAACCGGAAATAACTTTAACTTGTAACGATACAAAGGGTGGTGTCCATTCACTTGACCAATTAGTACACGAATACATCTACAAAAGAATTTTTTAGGGATATAGTAGATGTTGCCGGTGTTGCTGATTATGTCTTCTGGAGGAATTTGCATTCACATTGGAATAAAGGAACATGCTAAATAAGACCTATTTTTCTGCGGGAATTAGAAGAAGAGTTAGTGACTCCACAAATAAGACGAAGACCTCACAAGGGTTTACAGAAACCCAGACTGCAAAGCATTGCACAATTCTCAGACAATACTCAAGCTGAGACTTCATCAGCAAACCAAACAGGGAAACGCAAGTGCTGTTACATTTGTCCAGTTAAGAAAACTAGAAATCGGAAGCAAACTTGCGGCAAATGTAAACAAAATGTGTGTGGAGAACATAGCTGTGCAAAGAGAATTTGTTATAAGGGTGCCTAATTATTTACAGTACCAAAATGTAGTTACTCACGTTAGAATTTAATAAAACTGTATTTCCATATTGTTGTTTATTATGTAAAACCGGAAGCATACAAGTATTAAATTAAATTTTAACGTAGATAAATAAATACATACATTTAAAAAGCTGAACGTGAGAATATTTACTATAAAAAGTAGTGTGCCTAGTAGACACACCTTGTCCGGTACTGTTAGGAAAATAGCTTGACCGGTTAAGGGTTAAAGTGCCACAGACATAGAGGACCTACAGCTTAACGTATGCTCCGAACCACGGGAAGTAGGAATACTTTTACTTCAGAGAAAAATTATTAGGCAGAATACCTGTTTTTCCACTGCTTTGCTAGGGAGAACGGCCGTTAAAAATTCGATGTTCCGGTACCGGGAATTGAATCCAGAATATTCAGCGTAGAAGTCTACCGCGCTAACCGCTAGTCCACGGCCGCCTCATTATGAAAAGGAAGTATTGACCAGTAACGCATTATAAATCCAAGAAATGCCAACTAATTGCGAATACTTCAAGATAATATCAAGTAAGGCAAAGTAATTCGAAACTCGAAACAGGAGAGGTTCTCATGACTTTATTACGACTTTTATAACTGTCAGATTTAGTTGGACTGGAGTCATGCAGCATGTGGATATAAAAATGAAAGGAAGAAATCCCAGTACTCTAGTACCATGATTATTCTTTCTGCTCTGTGCTAAAATTCATTTACTTATATGGTCCTGTTTTCGTTCACACGCCGTATACTATGAAGTTGGTCAGTTATTTAAAAACCCAATAGAATACATCTAAACAATGATGATATTTTGGTTTAACGAATTCATCCAACACAAGCAATTTATTCAATTTTAAATTGCATATTCCGGCAA
>JABXWE010017833.1:0-31436 GCA_014611495.1 Limonius californicus | reverse complement strand
TATTGCACTGTGTCCGCTATCTTCGGAAGCTGGGGCTTGACTAGTTTTCTGAGTCTCTCGCTGATGCTTTTGAAAGGTACTTTTGTCAGAAATATTGCCCTTTCTGCTCTAAAGAAGCCACCGTTCTCGGTATTTAGGACACCATTTGGGGTTTTGTCAAAATACATTACTTCTATGAAACACAACAAATGTAGCAGTCACTAATTTCCCATTCATTCCATACGCTACTGAAAATGTTGGTGCCGCTTTGTCCTTTTTGCAGCTATCTCCAAGAAACCACAGCTAATTCCAAGAATGAAAACGCTTTCAATATGAATAGGTAACAATAAAGGGATTTAGTGCAGGAAGCACACAAAACTCTCCCCAGATGAGACATGTAATGATTACTAACAGCCGGGCTAACAGCCCGTTACTTATTATTGAAAGCAGAGATTGGCCTGAATAATAGGTAGGGAAATACTACATAAGCTCATTTCTTCTCGGGGGGGCGATTAGAAACTTCCAGGGGGGCAAAGCCCCCCCGGAAGTATGCCTGGAATCAACACTGATGATAACGCAACTGTAACTGGCTTATGTTTGATCCAGGAGACAGTTGATCCATAAATTTTGAATAAATATTCAGCTGTCTATTTTCTATCGATAGTATCGGTCCCTTAATCTGTATCTGCATAGTCAAGAAGTATTTCTTCCCTTCCTTTTTGATAGACCAATTTCAGATCGAGTGTTACCTTGATATATCTCAAAATTCTTCATTTGTTTCCATCGCGCTTCATTTGGCGAGTTCTAAATCTGCTTAAATAGTTTACAGATACGTATAGATCAGGTCTACAATTGCAACATTGAATACATTAAACATTCAATTAATTCCTTGTAGAGCTTATTGAAATTTTTACTACCTTCGTCTGACGATAATTGTTGTTTGGGTTCCATGGGTATATTTGCTTACATTCCATCAAGTTAAAACGTTTTAGAACATTTTCTAGCTATTGTTTTTGACTAATTATTAACACACCTTCATGTATATCTCTTTCAATTTTTAAACCAAGCACATATTTTACCTCACCCATATCTTCTATTTCAAATTCTTTCATAAGTTGTTGTTTTACAGATATTATTTCATTCAGATATTTTGACTCTATAATTAAATCGTAAACAAAAATTAAAATAACAACTTCTGCTCCAGTATTATCAGATTTTACATAAAGGCAATAATCAGATTGATTTTTTAAAACCTAATTTTAGTATACTATCATTAAAACGTTCATTCCAGCAACGTGGAACTTGCTTTAAACCATACAGTGCTTTGCTCAACTTACACACTAGATTCTTACGCTCCTGTTACATGCAGGTTGGAACATGTATATTTACATTTTCTCTTAACATTCCAATTAAAAATGCCATTTTAACATCCATATGATGAAAAAGAAAATCATGTTGTTTTTCAATTGCCAATATAGTTCGAACGGTGGTCAACTTGGCTACTCGGGAGTATGTTTCATTAAAGTCTAATTCCTACCTTTTTAGAAACCCTTTTGCTACAAGTCTAGCTGGGAAATTAAAGTTTGGTAACTTGATGTTGTCGTGTTTTATATTGTATTGTTGTATTATATCCCTTTTCTTGTGTCAAACTGAGCAATTGCCAAAGCAAGGTAAGTTTGAACTCCAGGAAGGTTCCTGTTTTACATTGTGTTATCTTCAAGAGCGAAGGATAATTCAAAACAGGTGGCGCCTAGGCTTATTTACCCTCCCTTCTTCGATCGTATCTGGTTCAACCCTGTCCTTGATGCCTGGACCTTGCAGAGTGGATTTTAGTTGGATGTATTGCTCCTAGTTAATATTTTTTCTTTTTTTTTTGTTCCTAGGCGTTACACTCTACACTCTTAAGACGGTAGAAGAGGAACAGATTAAGTAAGTAAGTAATGATAAACGTAATTGTTTATACTCGAAGCACTTCAAATTTACAAACATTCAACAACTACGCATTTAATGAAGGAGCTAATTGAGCTTGTAAATTGGCCTCTATTGGAAGTTTCTGAATAGAAGGCAAAGGCTTAGTTGAAAATCAACCTCCAGCTGCTTTTGCCGTAACTACACTTGGGTAGGTACTTGTTTTGCTTTTAAAAATGAGGAGAACCACAAGCAAGTACATATAAAGCAATAGAAATATAATAATACTTCTTCTTCTTCTTCTGTGTATAGGCCAATGGCCTGTTAATTACCTACAATGCAGTAGGTTCTATGAGCCCTCTTTGCACGTATGCCGGGCAGGAGGCTAGCCTAACCCGTCGAACAGAGAAGAGAAGTTCCACTACAAGGTTAACGATTGTCAAAGAAGTTTGTAAGACAACCGGGACCGACGGTTTTACGTACCCTCCGAAGCACGACCGGTTGCATATGCCACTATATTGATCAACCCATCTAAGTACTGACCGCGCGGATTGTGCTGGACTACGAATACCTACCGTTTGACCGGCGTCCGCAGCGCTCCGCTATGCAACCGACTATAATAATACTGTTGAAACTATTAAATAATAACTTGTTTGGTGGTCATCAAACTGATAGTTTAATTGTTAAAATTGTCGTATTTTTCTGCATTATTCATGTAGTTAAAAAATTTCGTCATACAATTTTCGAAATGCTATTAATGGGCCTTTGTTCCATAGACGCTTAATTTCAGGAATTTTGAACCAGTTTCGCCAACAAATTTTTTTTTTTTATTAGCCCGCAGTATCCCATTGTTGGGCATGGGCCTCCCCTATATGGGGGGTTGTTGATCTACTCTCCCATAGTGATCAATCCTCGTGGGAGAGAGGCGCCGCGTTAACGCAACCTTCGGGTCACTCATCCAAGTACTGACCGGAGCAACGCTGTCTTAACTCTCCTGATCGTACGTGAACGGGCGACGAATGTGCGCAACCCGGGACAAATACTTCACAGAAAAATATCTGAAACATAATACAGAATACAACTTTTATGGCTTATGAGCACAGTATTTTGAATGGAGTTATGCGTTCCGAACCAGCTATGTAGAATCAATTTGTTTATAAAATCAATAAAATTCAGGAAATTGTTTATAGAAAATTTTAAAGCCATTTAGCAAAGAAATAAATCAGGAAAATGATTATTATCACATTAATACAACAAAAAAAAAAGCTTTCGGTTTATATACTTTATTTTAAAACCTAAATAGAAAAAAATTAAATACAATGATTTGATTGATTATACTGAAACCTACAATGTAAAAAATAACATAGGGACGAGACTCTAGCTAGCTAGATTTAACTAGCAATCAACCTTAACTAAAGTGGTTATTTTGATAATTACAATATTCAAGAAGTTACTGTAAGTCCAGGGATTACAAGTGATATATTAAAAATATAAACTACTTATAACTTAAAATAATGTTGAAATGCACATCAGTGTCTATTGTTTTCCTTCTATAGTATTTTCATAATAAACTTTAAATATAAAATATGGCAAGATTATCAATTATTATGGATATTTCATTTAGTTCTTTTGCTATTTTAATTTAGCTTTGCCATTTGAAAGAATCGTCAAACATTGATAAATACAGTCCAACTTCCAAGGGAAGATACATAAGATATATAAAAGTATAACACAAAGCTCAATATTAATATACATATAATACAACAGTTCAGTAAATCATATACGTCAGATAATATATATTCAAACAACTGTAATTCTACATTCCACAGTCAAGAAACACCGTAATTATAAAAAAAAAGAAACTGTTAGACAACGAATTAAATTAAAAATTATATAAGAAGACTGAAATATAAATTCAAATAATCCCAGCACACTTAAATTTGCGGCTACTATCACTGAGAGAAACAAAAGAATTATTTAAGACCACCGGGACTACCAATACAGATTAGGATATATTCCAATGAGAGACAAAATACCATATTTTAAGATTCAAATCGACCTTAATACAAGAACAAGAAGAAGATTGAAAACATTACTTCAAGTTTAATACGTTCGATAAAAATGGTATTAACAGCAGGGGAGACCGGGGCTGGTTGGCACCATGGGCAGGTTGGCACTCGGCTTATATCGCAGTTATAAGCCGCTACATGGCAGCAGGAGTCAGATCAGAGTGAACCAGCAGCAAGGCTCTGCGTGCTCACAAAGTTTGAGCCAGTTTCAACTGGATCCACAGACGCTACAGGTCAAATTGTTTTTTGCATTGAAAAGTAAGTATTTACCACTCACTTGACTTTCTTCTAGAGTAGGCGATATTGACATATGAGGATTATTGTGTTCTACATTTAGTATTATGATACTTTTAGGTTTATTTGTGGGAATACGTCCATTTAATTAGTTAATTATTGTAGTGTCGTGGAAAAATACCCAACACTTGTGGCAACCCAGCTAGGGGTTGATGGTTGGTTGCAGGTAGTGGACCAACTTTGGTCAGCGTAGAAGTAAGATCTGTTGTATATATCTAGAATTAAGAATTTAACATCTGTGTTGTTTCATTGTGTTTAACCGGCTGTCTTATGATTCAACAGTAGCGATGAGGATAAAAACAGAGCGTAGACTAAAATCTAACTTAAAAAGACAGAATTTAGTGCGGTTTAAAGGTGCTTTAAGGGGTGTTTTAAAAAAACGCGGCATTAATTGGTGCAATCCAGCAATTGAACAGAACGGACGAGATTGGGTGGTGTGAGAGCGGTGAGATCAAGAGCGGCTCGAACCATTTTTGGAAGCTAATACAAGACGGTGAAACATCAAAAATGAGGTGCGCAGTGTTAATTAGTCAATTGACATCAGATACATAAAATTTATTAAGAGACCTGTGTTTTCTCGACGAACCGAGTGACAAATCATATTCGGATCTGTGTGCAATCATGCGAAAACATTTTAGTCCGAAAATTTCAGTGTTCCGAGAGTTTTACAGTGCAATGTAAAAGGCCGATGAAAGCATTACAGAGTGGCATGCTCGATTTAAAACCTTATCGGTGAACTGCCAGTTAGCGAATTTGGATAAGGTTTTAAGACGTAAATTTGTGACGGGATTAGAATGAGGTTCAGTCTTAGAATAATTGTGCGAGGAGAAGTATAAAGAAAGTATGACTTTGGACTACATGGTGGAGTTGGCTCTAAACAAAGAAGCAAGTATGGCAGCAAGCGCGGGAACATCGTCAACCCCAATAAATCAGGGAAAAGAAAAACTTTCCGTCGGCGTCAACTGGGCCCAAAAAGGTCGCAGACCAACACCAAATCGCGCGAACAAAGGGACTTAGAAGAAGCAGGTACCGGCAACATCCTGTCCAGCGTGCGGAAGGGCCCACCAGGAACACCAGCAGTGCAGGTGTATGGGTGCAACATGTTTTGCATGTAAGGCAATAGGCCATATAGCCAGCACAACCAACAAAAAAGTAGCGAAAAATACTAGGAGTAATTATGTGGAAGTAACGGAGAATGAAAATCTCCCGTTATTTCATTAGGTCGAGCAGATGTGATCCCATTACAGCTACAGTACAGATAGGTGTTGTAAATTTAGACATGCAGGTGGATAGTGGAGCTGGGGTATCATTACTGTCCAAGGATTTATATAGTTCCATGTTTAGCAATTATCCATTACAAACAAGTAATATAACCGTAACAGAATACACTAGAAGAACCAGTTGCCCATTAGGATTTTTTACTGCTAGTCTAAATTACAAAAATGAGATAAAGGACATTGACTTATATGTCGTAGAAGGGGTGGGCCTCCATTTCTTGGACGAAGCTGGTTATTAGCATTTAATTTAGATTCAAGTAAGGTGCAATGTAATAATCAGGTTAATTACATGACAGAAAGTAATAATCTAAGCAGAATTTTGACAGAATTTGAATCTATATTCGACGGCGAATTAGGGGAATTCAAATATGAAACAATCCATTTGGATGTAAAAGCCGATTCCGGGCCAATTTTTTGAAACCACGAACCATTCCAATTGCATACAAGGAAATAGTGGAGGTAGAACTGGAACGGTTGGTAAAGGGCAATATTAGAACGCAAATAGAGAGCAGTCCTTAGGGTAGGCCGTTAGTACCGGTATTAAAAGCTGATGGGTAGTTTCGTTTATGCGGTGATTATAAAACGGTTAACAAATACCTAGTAGAAGTGAAATACCCATTACCTAGGACTGAAGAGATTTTCGTTGCTTTATAAGGGGGAGAAAAATTTACAAAAATTGATCTTAGTATGGCATACGCGCAATTTCGTTTAGACGTGGAATCGGTTAAAATTGTAGCATGGAGCACCCCTAAAGGCATTTTCAAAGTTAACCGATTACTATTTGGGGTATCGCCTGCCAGCGCTATTTGTCAAAGTAAATTAGAACATTATTGCAAGGAGTTAGCGGAGTGGCAAATTTTTGTTTTGATGTTTTTAAACGTTTAAAGGAAGCCGGTTTAAAAATTAATTTAGAAAAGTGTGAATTTTTCAAGCCGGAAGTTGGCTGAAAGCGTCAATCGCAATAAAGTTACCTACATAATAGCAGGAGCTGGATCAGTCAAACCAGCAGCAACGTGCTCACAAAGTTTGAGCCAGTTTCAACTGGATGCTACAGGTCAAATTGTTTTTTGCATTGAAAAGTAAGTATTTACCACTCACTTGACTTTCTTCTAGAGTAGGCGATATTGACATATGAGGATTATTGTGTTCTACATTTAGTATTATGATACTTTTAGGTTTATTTGTGGGAATACGTCCATTTACTGTACCCGGATGGTACGGATCGCCCAATAGTTTTCATATTACGAACTTACACACCAGCTGAAAAAATTATTCAGTCATCGACAAAGAAGTGTTAGGATTCTATTTTGCAGTAAGGAAGTTTCAAAATAATTTGTTAGGTCAAAAGTTTATTTTGCGCACGGATCATCACCCTCTGTTGGCGTTATTCGGCGAAAATAAGGGAATTCCTCAGATGACAGCAAATAGAGTACAACGTTGGGCGATTTATTTGGCAGGATTTAATTATAAAATCGAATACATCAAAGGGAGTGAAAATTCGGTGGCAGACAGTTTTTCAAGACTACCATTGAAAACGGTTGATATGCAGCTAAATGAAGAAATTACATATTTACATTTCATAGAATCCCAAGGTACTCCAACTAATAGTAGTCGCGTAAAGGTAGAATCTAGACGAGATCCTATAATTAGTAGAGTGATGGATTACGTAAATAAGGGATGGCCAAATACATTAACAGATCCTGAATGTAGGCCGTATTTTTGCCGAAAACAGGAATTTACCGTGGTTCAGGGATGTTTAACGTGGGGTTACAGGGTGGTAATTCCAAAATCCTTAAGAACTAACCTATTGTACGAGTTGCATTTTAGTCATCAGGGCAGTGTACGAATGAAAGCAGTAGCACGCTCATATATGTGGTGGCCCAAGTTAGACGAATGATTAGACCATACGTTTTCTCAGTGCTGTATTATGGAGCAGAGAGCTGGACATTAACAAAGTATTACTTAAACGGTTAAAAGCTTTTGAGATGTGGACATACCGAAAACTGCCCAGAATTGCTTGGACAGATAGAATCACGACTGACGAAGTACTAAGAAAAACTGACAAAGAAATGGAGGTCGTTAAAACCGCGAAGAGAAGGAAACTGGAATATGTCGGTCATATTATGAGACATCAAGAAAAATATGATATACTACATCTGATAATACAAGGGAAAATAGACAGCAAAAGAGGCTCTGGTAGAATAAGAACCTCATGGTAAAAAAACTTAAGGCAGTGGTGCGGACAATCCACAGTACAGCTTTTCAGAGCTGCAGTTGACAAAATAAAAATAGCAAATATGATAGCCAACATGATCACCTACGACCGACAACGGTCAAGGCACTCGAAGAAGAAGAAGTTAGACGAAGATATTGAAAAAATCACTAAAATATGTAGTGCATGTTTAAAAATAAAGGCAAGTCCGCCGAAGGCTGAGGGACTGTTCATGGCCAAAATCAGCCAAAGTAGGAGAACGTTACACATAGATTTCTTGGATTTTAAAAATAAAATATTTTTAATAATTTTAGACAGTCACAGCAAATGGGTGGAGGTGTATGATATGAAAAACAATGCTAGTACCATACATATCATCGAAAAATTGCGGATAGCTTTTATAAGTATGGGCGTACCAGAAGTGTTAGTATCGGATAATGGCACAGTTAGTAAGCCGACAGTTTCGAACATTTTTAGAAAAAAAAGAGATAAGACACATAACAACTCCAAAATTCTACCCCGCAACAAACGGAGCGGCAGAAAACGCAGTTAAAACGATAAGAACGGGTTAAAAGCATTAGGCGATTCAACTAATAATGGAGTTGACATTCAAACATTAATATGCAGATTTTTATTAACATATCGCAGTACTCCTCACAGTACAACAGGGGAGACCCCTGCAAAATTATATTTAGGTCGCCAACTAATAAACCGTTTGGATTTTATAAAACCAAAATCTGTTGAACCGAAGGTAGAACTGATCGCAGAGTAGAAAAAGGAAAAGAAGAGAGGAGTTTCGAGTAGGTGATCAGGTAATGGATCCCACGTAAGAAACTTTGGACGGCAGCTACCATCACTAAAAAGTTAGGTAGGTTGGCTTACGTGTGCAATATCGAAGACAACGATAAACTGTGGAAGACACCTAAATCAAATTATCAGAAGGGAGGTTAAGCAAGCAGGTAACGAGTGTTTACAAGAAATTGAATTTGGCTCGGTATTTAACAATGGGGAAAGTCGAACTTTTCGCCGTCTAATAGGGAGATCAGATCAAGATCTAGTTAAAAATGTAGAAGACCAGGTGACTATTGTAAACTCAAACACACAGGAGTCCATACGTAGGAGTAATAGAAATAGGAATCCGCCAGCTTATTACGGCGACAATATATTTGTTACTTAGGTAGAACTTATAATGTAAGACCTTTAATTTTAGTTAGGCTAAAAAATGATTTTGATTAAACTAATTAGCATAAGGGGGGAGGTATGTAGTGTCCTGGAAAAATACCCAACACTTGTGGCAACCCAGCTAGGGTTTGAGCGTTGGTTGCATGTAGTGGACAAGACACTTACACTTTGACCAGCATAGAAGTAAGATCTGTTGTACATAACTAGAATAAAGAATTTAACATCTGTGTTGGGTTTCATTGTGTTTAACCGGCTGTCTCAAAGATTCAACAATTATTTCTGAAAAACGTTTGAATCGAAATAAAAATGGTGTGATGAGGCACGTTGGTACCAAGCCGGGCGGGGCACGTTGGCACCAGCGGGACAGGTTGGCTCTGTCCTTGGGAAGTTGTTTAATACATATCTAATGTGTTTTTTTTCAAAGCCATGGTTAGAAACAGAGAAAGGACGGCAGACCGAGCTTCGACGCCCTGGGACGTCATTGCTGAAGCAATAGAACTGTCATATTCAAAGGCTGCTGAAAACTTTAGGATACCTTTGCGTTCCCTAAAGCATTACTGCCAAAAAGCTTCGACAGCCGCTGGCGCCTCCCCTAGGACTTATGGCTACCTACCAACACGCCAAATTTTCAGTTGTCAAGAGGAAGAAGACCTCACAGGATACGTAAAACGAGCATCAGATGTATATTTCGGACTCCACCCGAAAGAAGTACGCAAATTTGCTTGCCAGTTTGCTATTTCATTGAATCGGAAAGTGCCAGAGTCATGGGAAAAAAAGCAGCTCATTTTTAAAAAGGAACTTTTCTTTGTCAATAAGAACGCCTGAAACAATGAGTCTCAGTTGGGCTACGTCAGTGTTACGACAAGTACAATTTCGGACCCGCAGATATATGGAACATGGATGAGACAGGGATCTCAACTGTTCAAAAGCCCGACCGGGGGTAGCTCGACGATGATTTAAACAAATCGCAAAATGATATCCGCCGAAAGAGGAACCCTCGTCACGTTGGCTGTTGCTGTGTCTGCGATAGGAAACAAGATCTCGACTCGTTTCATTTTCCCGCGGGTGAATTTCAAGGATCACTTCCTCAATGAGGCATGTACAGGCAGCACTGGATGTTGTAACCCGTCAGGTTGGATGAAAGAGGAGCATTTTATTCAGTTTGCAGAGTATTTCGTCTGGTACACGAAAGCGACAAAAGAAAGGCCGACACTACTGCTACTGGACAATCATAACTCCTACCTGTCGATTACCGCGCTCAATTACTTGAAAGAAAATTGAGTTGTGGTGTTGAGCTTCCCACCTCACTGCAGCCATAAGCTGCAACGCGTGGATCCCAGCGTATAGGGCCCGCTTAAAAAATACGTGAATAGTGTGCGTGACTCGTGGTATAGGAACAATTCTGGAAAAACAATGATGATTTACGATATCCCAGGCGTCGTAGCGACAGCTCTCCCACTGGCTACCAATGAGAGGAACATAACAGCCGGTTTTTGCAGTGACTGGTATAAGTCCACTGAACAGGGACATCTTTCCCGATTCGGAATTTATTCCCAATTACGTGACGTACCGTCGCGTCCTGGAGAACGCGTTGGGACGCGATCCGGTACGGTGGTGTTTATGAACGCTCTCGAGCAAAATTGCTTAGCGAGATTTTCAAAAAAATATTTTGGGTGCAAACTGTTTATCAAGTTCGGGGGCGTGTGTGCGCTAAATGGGACGGAAGGAAGGAGAAATACCTGACGATCAATCAAAGGTGAAGGATTGGCGATCGGCAGGGAAAGCAGAAAGACGGAGGGAAGGGCAGTGAAAGACAAGTTTGATTGCTTAAGGAGCCTTTTGTAGTCTTTTGTAGTATTTGTAGTCTAATAGAATTGGAGAAATAAAATAAAGTTGATAAAGGAAATTAAAACCGGGGAATTTTGAAACAAACGATTGTAAGACTGTACAAGCGAATAAGCATCTGGGGCCGCACGTTGGGTAAAAACTACAAGGGTAGAAAACAGGTAGAAAGAGACCTTTTTCAGGGACCGAAGCATACAAGCCATAAAAATTCAAACCCTGAATAATACTGGGGTAAATTTCCAGGAAAAATATTTCTGGGCTCAACAGGAAGTCAGGGGTGGGTTAAGGTATTAAGTATTACTTCTGTATGATTCATATAGATGCTGAAGATGGCCAATAATATTAATTATTTCATTTATATTATTAGGATTATTTATTATCGGAGTCATTGATAGTCTATTTATCCTTACATAATTAAATAAATTGCATTTAAAGTGCAAATTTATAATTATATTAGTGTCTTAATTGCAGACGATTTTCTTTAACATTTATTACACCTCTGATCGTTTGCGTATAATTAGTATATCTAGTATGCCGCTGATGGCAATAAAAAAAAAAGATAAGATTTTATAAGTGTAACCACAATTGAATCGTTCATTTCAAAAACCACCTAAGTCAATTTTTTGAGTTCTTACTATAAACCGCATCTACGGGGTTATTTACATCTTCTGTGTAAAAACCACGCAAGTCCCATAACACATGAATTGTCTACTTCTGTCTCAAATGCATTTTTCACTGCAAAAACCGCATTAGTCAGCGACTTGCATTGTTTTTTCGCTCTACTGAAAAATTAACTATTTTGACTTATGCGGTTTTTGAAATGAACGATTCAATTATAGATTATGCAAAGAAGAGGTAGGAATATTGAAAACTTTGGTATTTCGTTAAAATATTGTCATTTCAATATCAATTTTAAATATAATTTGGTATGTGAGCATTCCAGCTTATTGCAGTTTGATTATTAAAAGCAATGTACACATTTTCAATATTATTACTTTTGTATGATTCACATAGATGCTGGAGATCGCCAATAATATTAATTATTTCATTTATATTATTAGGATTATTTATTATCGCAGTCATTGATAGTCTATTTATCCTTACATAATTAAATAAATTACAAATTTCTATTTTAGTTTAAAAATAAAAATTTTATTATTACAAAACATTTTTAGGTATAAACATTTTACATGGAAAAAAGGTTACTAGGATTTGTATTAAGTTTTGGATGTTCTGGGCGTCGGATATATATTCAATAAACGAAAAAAAAAAAAATATTGGTACAAAATTTTTAGGCATAAACATTTTGTACGTAACAAGGTTGCTAGGATTTGGATTAAATTGTTTATGTGATGGGAGTAGGATATGTATTTAATGTATTAAACGGTTCACTACTTCAGGAAGTAAATATGGGGCACATATTCTAAGAAGACCGGCCAGCCATCCTCTACAGCAAGCTTATGTCATGCAAACAGAAGAAAAGAAGATCGGCCGACCATGCTACACGTGGAATACATCATTGGTGAGGGACATACAAAACACCGGCATACCTAAAGAGCCATGGGAGGACTGGGCACGAAGAAAAGTGGATATCCGAAGAGAGGTAAGAAGAGTATTGATGAATCTGATTTAAAATCGACTGAAGAAGAACAGGATACCGAAGAAGAAGAAGCAGTCAGGGGGGGAGGAAAGGGAAAACAAAGGAGCAGGAACGAAACAAGTACTAGTGGAAAAGAGAACGATGGATATCTAGCAGCCAACTGCAGAGCGGAAGGTTAGGGATACGAAGGAAGTACAATTCAGAATCGAACTTCCAACTAAGTGGCAAAACAGTGGTAATCAGTGCGGTAAATACTAAGTAGTTAATTAGTTATTAGGAAACTAAGATAGGAGCAATCTGTAACCTTAAAACAATAGATAGATAAGAGATATGAACAATGTGAAACTTTGATACCAAAGTTTATTAGGGTCAAATGCATAATCGCATAACGGACAGTTTAAATAAGTTGGGGAGTAAATATTCAGTAGGCTATTAGTTATTCGAAAACTAAGAGATGTGCAATCAGTACCCGTAGAACAATGGATAGATGTGAAATAAGAACAATATGAAACTTTGATACCAAAGTTATTAGGCTCAAATGCATAATCGCATAACGGTCTCGGCTACGTACTCAAAAACCACAATGATGCTTAGCTCACTAACTACCTGGTGTTGCAGCAGGGGTGTCTTGCGGTATACATTGCAGACATGCTAACGTTGTGCAATGCCCCACCCGATCCCGCCCTATCCCGTAAATTCCTACCCACCTACTGGCATGGGGTGGGCCTGGCGTATCCAGGATTGACCCTCGAGTCAGCTCCATGTCAGATGATGATGATGATGATCATTACGTGACGTACCGTCCTGAAGCCACTGCTCAGAGTGATTCTTCGCCTTTAGATCACCCTTGTTTAAGTCTGATGTTAACCGATCTCGACGTAACTTCCGCAACCGCAACAGAACGTGAAAGAAATGACACTCAATGCCTACAGTTCTGATCCCACAAACTGGTTCACCAGTGGAAGAGCTGTGGCCTTTGCCAAACCCTGGTCCAAGACAAGGGACAAGAAAGGGGCGAAAGAGGCACACTGACATTTTGACAGATACTTTGGTCAAAGATGAACTTCAGGCAGAAAGAGAAGCCACCATGACGAAAAAATTGAAAACAACTGTGAAAGAAACAAGTTTCGTACAATGAAAATGAAGAAGGCAAGTCGATCGGCAAAAAAGCAGCAGAAGGCCAAAAACAGAAAACAAAGTATAAAACCAGGAGACAAATCTTGCAATCTTAGAGTGAAGAAGAAGCAGACTGAGTGCCTCCCGACCCGAAGGTCAACGATTTCGTGCTAGTGAAGTTGTTAAATGAAGACAAGAGAAATTCAAACTTTTACGTGGCCAAAGTTTTGGACCAAAAGAGTCCCGACGAATGGATGGTGAGCTTCCTCAGGAAGTTCCAAAATGCCGAATGCATTTATTTTTCCAAATATTGCTGAAATTTCGGTTGTTTCAAGGGCTGACTTAAAAATGGCTCTGCCTCCGCCCTTGGACTTTGGGGCGACAAACAAACAAAATTTTTCTGCGATTGTAAGTCAACCTCAATTTTTTGTACCTTGGTTAAATAAACGTTCCTAAATAAAAAATCCATTTTATTTCCTTATTAGGTAGGTATCTATAGTAGTATTAAGAACAAAAGTGCCATAGTGCCCCGGCCCCGCAGCGCTGTTGTAGTGAGCTTATTCAACTGAATACTGCTCCCTTATTTTTTAACCGAATTGTAATTACTTCTGGTTTAATCTAGTCAAGGAGCGTAGGAATCTGAGGGAACACAGACCAGCTGTCTAAACATTAAAAAAAATCGCAAGCTAAATTGGTGGCAACCAGCCCTGGTCTGTCCTACTCACTAGGCCAAATATTTTTCAGTGCAGAAATTGGATATACAGTACAACCAAATGTGGATGTTTGACTGTACTGAGTGTCCACAAATATTGTAAAGATGCAGTAGCTTTAGATCTGGAAAATGTTTGTCTTTTATATTATACTGGGATGGTCTTGCTGATGATTTATCAATTTAATATAGGCCTCAAAAATTTTAAGGAAACAAAAAACCAAAACGGAATTGTAGAAGGTGCTCCTACAATTATGTACGCAAAATTAAATAAAATACAATTACCAGTATTGAGTTTACTATTTACCTATTACTTATCTTTCTTTAGTTTCTGCTTCTTCTTTAAGAACTTTAAATTTCTGTATCAGTGCATTCTGTTTGCGTAATGTGCTAAGATGCTGTTCGAGTAATAACTCCGATTCCATTTTTAGGTTTTTAATGGAAAGAATTGCAGCATTAACAGTTTCTCTTAGCGATAATGTAGGACATGGTTGAATATTTTTATCAAGTATAATGGTATGAAGAATATTTAGATATTTTCTAATTTCCATTCTTCTATGCTTCTCCATTGTTTTCGCTAATGTTACTTCCTTTTGTTCGGGGCAACAAGAAATGTTATAGGGGTTGAATGGCTCAGAAACTGTTACCACATCTGAGAAATAGAAATTTTTTTCTTTAAAATTACACTGTTATATGTATCTACACTATAACTACGATCTTTTAAATTACTTACCAATCTCACAGTCTTCTGATTTACTGGAATCTTCGGCCTTTCTTACAGGAATATGTCGTTTGGACTTGCCTAAAATAAGCACAGAACATATTTAAAGTAAAATCCAACATGGCTTGAGAGGGACACATACAAAATTTATATGTTAATTATTGCTTTAAAAGTGTTAGTTCATTTGTTTATATTTATTTCAAATTAAAGTGATTGTTGTCTTTTATTACGCAGTGGGTTGTGGGAATCACTGTGGCCGCTATTTAGGTAGATTTTGCAGAATATCAAAAATTAATTACCTATAACTTCACAGGAAATAATATACAATATGTTGAATATATAGAAAACATTCCCTAAGGAGTTACCTGTTAATGCATTGAATGCTTTTGTTATATAAAAAATATTAATTTTCTTTGTTTATCATATACCACATTAAAATTACATATTCTATTTAAATTATATTGTATACCTGTTTACAATAGTGTTTTATTTAGAATGGTACTAACAACATGCTTATTTAGAGAATAAATCCATGAGTATTGTGGACTGGTATTTCCTGTCAAACTGATTTAGGTATGGAAAATATAAATATCACTATATTTAGATTCCACGTCCTCAAAAAAAAAAAAATTAATGCAATGTTTTAAAGCAGAGATTCTTAAAAGTGAATCCCAGGGTTCTGCAGAAACAAAGACAAAAAAAGATTGAAAACTGCTATTCTAAAAGATATTTGAATTTTTTTTATGACTTTAAATCTTCTATTAGACAGTGGTATAAAAAAGTCCTGCATCACCAAAGCATGTAATTGTTTCTTGGAGTTCGACTAATTTTTTGACATAATTTCTGAAAAATAGATTTAAATATCTTATCATGACTATGTCATTAGTTTATATGTTTACTGTGGCATTGACATTCTCTAGAAATATTGAAATACACATTGCTAAATCCCTTAATCAGTTACCTGATATTATGAAAAATAATAAGGTGGTTAGAAATTACTTAAGGTAAATTTGAAATAAATTTGTATGAGAAATATGGGTTAGTGAAAAAAAATCCAAATATATAAAGCAGAGCAGAAGTAGAGGAAAAAAACATAATGTCTATAAGTAGGAGACATAGAATCCCGAGTAGCCCAGTGGTAAGAGGGCTAGGCTCGCAATGCGAAGTCCTCGGTTCGAACCTTGGGGGGATAGGCAGAAATTTTTCTGTAATTCCTAAGGTCGGTATCGAGCTCGGTAATCCATTCGATGTTGGGTTACAATTAACGGCGCTTCTCCTAACCACTGGCTGACCAGGAGAAGTAACAAGGCCGCACACAACATCATACACACAATTAACAAAAATAGTGAAAATGGCTAGAGCGAATGTAGTTGAGGGGAGCAGGAGGAGCGTGATGCAAGTCCAAAGGGGACCAATCACCTTCAATTAATCCCGAATGTATGAATGCCAACCTCGACACCGTAACGTAAAAGAGGAATTGATAGAGAAAAAAAGTAGGAGACATAGATACATTTAATTACTTGCGGACAATAGCTGTATACATTGGAGGAAAAGTTAAAAACCACAGTCAAAGAGGAAGTAGAGTATACTATAGCAACAAATCTGCTTAAAATAAAAGGCAAGGTAATTTAACAAAAATCCAAGTGTCAGGACATTAATAGATTTATAATAGGCACAGTCAAAGTGCAAGATACCGAGTGAACAAAAATGATGAACCATTAAAAAGATAACGCAATCAATAAGGAGGATATCGTATGATATGTAAAATGATTAAACTACAATATATGAATCTTTTAAGATGACCCAATAAAAATAATCACAGAATAGAGGAACCATAAGATGAGGTAGACCCAGAAATAGATGGTGGAATGCAGTTTTGAAACCTAGTAAACTTTAAAATAAAAGTTGAAAAAGCCAACTGAGGATAGAAATAATTGACACAAAATCACAGAGCGAGCAGCCACACAAAAAGCTTTTAAAGACAAAAAAAAAATAGAGATCTAATCCTCTAATGTCTCCGGAAAGCAAGAAAGAAAACGGAGAATACATATTTGTAACTACCAAAAATCACTTTTATTTTCAGAAAATACCCGGTGCCTTAAAATAAATGAGATTTTATGTAGAGAATCTTTTCTGAAATTCACCTTTTACTTTCAAGAAATATCAAATATGGTGCAATTCATTAAAATAAGTGTCCTCAAATATACAGGGTACTTCACTGTGAGTGGCCTATTAGTGCACGGCCACACATCACGCGTATGGCGGACCGGAGACGACAGCAGAGAGGGTAGCGGAGCGTATACGACAATAGTATCCTACGTGACTGTCCATATATACAGTGGAGAGGAGAGCGTGTAGCAAGCGGGCCAGCTGACTGGTAGCGGAGATATTAAACTTATTTGAAATATTCGAGCGTATTCAGGCGTTGTATCCGAAAGTGTCAAGATCTGATCATGAATTGTAAGACCTTGATTAGTGAAGTTTTTAGTCGCAAGCCACTTTGGCATATCTCGCATCTTCAGCATCACAATAGAGGTGTGCTTGATAAATCATGGGCTGAAATTTCAAAAATTATGATCTTTCCTGGTAAGTATGTAATGTTCTCCGCGCCTAACAGCAGTCAACCCGTTTTGCATATATAGGAAAGTTATTATTTCGAAGTTCGTTCAGGCAAGCCGACGCAGTGCGGTTTTGAGTTTAAAATTTTGGGGGGATAGGAAATTCTAAAAGGCAGTTTCCATAATTAAGTCAGTGGGTTAAACATTGTCAACCTTGCCGGATGTTTATTGTGAATAGTGAATTTTTATTGAAATCGTTTGTCGATTGGGAATTAGTTTTCCGCTTTGAGAGTCACTTCACAAAGGAGCTGTTCCCATAGTTGTAGGGAAACAATTCTCCAGGAAATTATTTTCCAATATTGAATTTACTCCGGTAAAGAAGATTTGTTTTGGGATATGCCAGAGTCCATCAACTGGTGAGTTTGTTATAGCCAAAATCATTGTCTTATCGTAATCTCCAGAACTTATTCGTAATCTCAAATAAAATTTAAATAGGCAAAAAGTCGTACATCGGGACTTCCAGAAATTAAGACGCAGTAGAAAAACTCTATATTCATACATAGTGCGAAAATTGACAAGCTGTCCTGGTCGAGTAACCTTGTGAGGGTTTTTCCCGAATCGAGTGAACACCTGGATCTATCACTGGTGTATGGGCGAGCTGATTGCAGCTGATCGAGGGAAGTGCAATTTTCAAAAACTGTATAACCTTGTCTTATTGTTCACGAGTTCGTGATATACTCCGGGAGAGTAACGTAAAATTGAGACTTCAATATTTTAGTTAAATTATTGTTCTACACAGAAATGGAAAACTGTGAATGAGTTTTATTGATTTGTTAAGTAAACAGAGATTTGGTTGCAACTTGTGTTTTATTTGACTACGAATTATTTGGATTTAAGTCTACGTAAAGAATAGATATTATTAAAGTAAAGGTAGGTGATTGCTTTTCTTGGAGTCCGACTTCTCATTTACCACCTCAGACGATACTAGAAAATTACAAGTCGGTGGCGCCTATTAATTAATTGTTTTGAACCTACTCCTTCTTCGATTGGGTTTCCGGGAAACTGGCATCTGTTAACGTGTAATTGTCTACCTAAACAGTGGCGGAGTGATGAGGGTGTTTTTGTAATTCAACCAATTTTTGTAATTAGTAAAGATTAAAGGCGTGACAAGTATTTTACACATTTATTGTACATTCTGTTCGATTACAAAAAATTATTTACTTTATTAGCATTAACCATTAATATTAATTGGAGTATCTTTGAAGTAGTTTGTGAAACATTATTATCTAATATCTTTAGCCAAAACAGTGGGAATATTGCTTCTTCTTCCGTCAGTATTTGGCTGTATTTGACACGCACTTGTTTGGACGTAGGTGTAATCACTATCGTTAATCCCATCTAATTCCCTTACAAAATTGTGTAAGATACATGCTGCTTTTATTATGGAACAAGCTGTATCTGTATTTGTCTCTATGTCTTTTGTTAAGATTCTCTATTTAGCAGACATAATCCCAAAAGCGCATTCAACACATGTCTTCGCTCTCGACAGTCTATAATTAAAGGCAGCGTGCTCTGGTATTAAGTTATTTCGTGGATATGGTCTCATAAGGTAAGTTTTTAATGGGTACGCTTCGTCTCCTACGGAACATTTGGAACTTTTGTCATTGAATTTAGTAGATAATTGTCATCGGGAACATTAAATTGGTTACTTTCCAACAGATTATAGAGTGTGGAAGAATTAAACGTTCCCCCATCACTCTGTCTTCCTGCTCCTCCGACCTCGATAACAATGAATTTGCAATCGGCATCTGCAACGGCTTGTAAGACGATCGAGAAATGTTTCTTGTAATTGAAATAGGTAGAACCGGTATTTGCAGGACACTTTATCTTACAATGCTTCCCATTAATTGCTCCAAAGCAATTGGGAAAATTCCAACATGTATAAAACTGATCTATTACGGTTTTTAGTTGTTCTTGTGTCGGAATTGGCATATATGTAGTCTGTAAGTCATCCCAAATTATTTTGCACGTTTCTTCTATAATCTTGGCTACTGTAGATTTTCCCATTCTAAACGTAAATGCCAGTGAGCGGAAGGAAGCACCAGTTGCTAAATATCTGCAAAATAAAAATACTATTAATGATAATTAATAGTTTGCTACCTGTATAAAATAATTATATAAAAAAATTATAATCCTCTATATGCAATCTTTTTTTTTCAATTTCAGTGAAAGAACTTAGACAAAAATGGAAATACCTGAGAGACCAATTTAGAAGGCAACTGAAAAAAATACCAGTAACTCGTAGCGGGGAAGAAGGTGGTTCCTCATATGAACCAACTTGGCCATATTTCCATTTATTGCTATTTTTAAAAGGCCAAATGAACCCAAATGAGATGAGTGGCAATATATTGTCAAGTTGCTCTCAACCAACTGCTACAGTTGTACCACAAAACTCACAAGAGTATGACGATGTAATGTAATGTGATTAAGATAAGTATTAATACTAATTGTAGTGTACTTAGATTATAATCATACTGTATATAAATAGTGTCGATTTAGTTTAATAAGTGGAACGCCTCGTGCCTTGACAGGTAAGCATTATTGCTACATTGGGGAGTCCGGTCAACGTGCGAGTCGTAATAGAATAGTTTGCAAGCTTGGCTTGAAAAGATGTAAAACCCAAGTAAAATCAATTAAATGTTTAATAATTATTGAGTACAAGGTGACTCCTGAAAACCAAAAGGAATGGTTTTAGTACAACGAAAACTCTGAAGATAGGCAGGTAGAACCAGAAACCCAATCACAAGCATCAGTGCAATCAGCTAATACACAGATAACTGTCCAGCGACAGCCTACTACTCCATCCACTCGCAAAAGATCTATTATTAGTACGCAGGCAATGGATGCAAAATTATTAAAACTTGAAGAACGGAAACTAGAGTTGCTCACAGAACAAAAAATCTCTAATCAGGAAGAGAAATCTGATGACTATCATTTTTCTATGAGCCTTCTTCCTGCAATGAAGAAATTCTCTGATTTCCAAAAATTTTAAATCAGAACTAAAATTCAACAAATCATTATAGATGAAATGAGCAATTCTTCGAATATAAGTAGTGGGCCTTCAACTCCGAGGTCATATGATGAATCACGGCCAATCTCAGCTTCTTCAAATCATTTGATGCAAGATTCTGGAGAATATTCCTATGGACCATCTTATCAAACCCCAACACTTATACCTTTATTATCACAAGATTCGCAACCAGATCTACAATTTGATTCGTCTTGTAATTCTCTACAATATAGAACTCATGGTATATGATGAGCAAATAAGTAAAACTAACTTGTGTTATCAACAAAAAACAATGTTTCAGTTCACATATTTAATAAAGAAATGTAAAAATTAGTTCTTTTATGATGAAAAATAAATAGATTTTTGAGTTGACTGTTTTAATATTTTAGTTAATCCACTTACCTCAAACACAATTAGTCTTTCTGTTGGTCCTATAGGTCTTCTCCAGCCCGCCGTTTTTTTTTTCTAGTTTGTCCTCTACTTTCGACAGTAATAAATCAAAACTATTAATAGACATTCTTGTATATTCAAAAAAATTTTGGGGATACTTTCGCAGATTTTCGTAAAGATGATGAAATTCTCCTAAAATTTCTCTTGATGTATTTACTTCATGCACCCACACTTCTCGTTTTGTTTGTAACATACGAAACTTCAAAAATGAGTTCTCGTATAGAAACAAATTTGAAATAGACATTTTAGCAGCAAGCATTTTCTCAAGAATGATTGAGTTTTTGTTTCTAATATTACATACACGCTGTTTTTCCCTACTCCACAATTAATACGCCACGTAATCCACGTTATATGTGGTCGCTATCCGCGTTACGCTATGCTCTGCTCTGTGCTGTCCTCTCCGCTACCCGTCGAATGTGTGGCCGTTCACTTAAGACGTTTTCGCGAAACTACAAGTAATATGAAACTGAAAATTTATGCACAGGGGTTTTCCAGATAGATCTCTAATGAAAATAACGCCACTTATGTGACACTTCTGGTTATACCTGAAGTCGGTATCAACTTCGTTATTTTAAATGGCTTGTTATATATTTTATGCCGGAATCGAATTCTATTCATTTTTTTAAGGTAACTTTCAATAGCATTCCCTGTATCAAAAATTTTAAAAAACTTTTAAAGCCACAAAAATAAATCCCAGTCAAGTTACTGGAAACGAAGAAAACGAAATAATTGTCCTAGCATATTTCGAAGCATATCCACAGGCATCCATTTACACCGCAGTACATGACATAGGTATTCCTTATACCTCTATAGAAAGAATTTTGTGGAAGCATAAAATACACGACTATAAGTTTACTACGGTACAAGCTCTGTATCCAAAAGATCCTGGAAATAGAATTCAGTTCTGTGAAATGATTTTAATTTGCAGTCAAGAAGATAATGATTTTTTGAAAAAAATTATCTGCACAGATGAGTCGAAGTTTTCACGCAAAGGAATATTTAACAGACGTAACCACCATATCTGGGCAAATAAGAACCCTCACGCAATAAGGGAAAGAGGATATAAGGAAAAAATTAGTTTTAATGTATTTTGTTTATTAAAAAACAATACGTTGATTTACCATATTTATGATGGCACCTTAACTTCTCAACGTTATGTAGAGATACTAAGGACAATAGTTACCGATTTTTTGGACGATTTAGCAGTACTGGATTATACAAGATGTTGGTATCAACTAGACAGAGCTCCTCCTCACTCTACACGAGGAGGTATCAAACATATTAGACGATATCTTTGAAGATAGGTGGATTGGACGAGGCAGCCCCTGGTTATGGCCCACTAGAAGTCCAGATCTCACCCCACTTGATTTTTATTTGTGGGGAAACATTAAAAACAAAGTGTATGATACACCTGTAAATACATGAGAAGAATTGGAAATGAAAGCAAGAAGGGCGTTCGAAGAACTAGACGCGAATGAAATTAGGCGAGCAACCACTAACGGTGTTATGACCCGAGTCTTAAATTGTTTACGTGTTAATGGGCAGCATTTCGAGCAGCACTAGTTTAAAGGACGTGTTTGTTATCAGCTTTTATAATATTTCTGTCGGTATTTCTTGTTATGTTCAATATCTTTAAAATCTAATTAACAATTTTCGCATTTTAATGAACATCCTCAATGTTGACGTGAATTATTGTTATTTCTGTTGTATTGTTTCTGTTAAATTTGTTGTACATATTAAAATTTATTCAAATTTCACACTGTATTTTTATGCTGCTTTCAATAGCTGTACTTTGGTGCCAGAAAAAGTAACAGTTCATGTATTTTTCTTTTGTCCTTAGTTAGTTTTAGATCACCACCTTCTGGGTGATGCTTAATATTAAATTATTAAAAAAAATATGTTTGGTCTCCATGATACACTATACTCGCTAATGAGTTTAATTGCACCTTTTTCTAAACAACTTTAAATGACTCAAAAACCCGACAATCTAGCTACAGGGAATGTCTACATTGGTTGAAAGGTAATCAAAAAAGAAATCGAATGAGATTATAAAATACAGTATGTTCCATTTAAAATAAGCGACTTAATAGAGGTCGCAGTTGTCAAAATTCGACTCACATTTCTGAACACCCTGTACATTTTGGCGAATTTGTAGTTGGTGCTCACATAAGCTCCATCTCTTATAAACATATGGGAGAAAAATTGAATTCTGGAATTTACCATAGCGGAAGTTATTAATTTTTAACTATGGGTCAGTGTTGGCATGAGATTTCATTCAAAACGAAATATCTCAAAAAATAATAATTTTTGATATAGGGAATGCTATTGAAAGTTACCTTAAAATAATGAATAGAATTCGATTCCGGCATAAAATATATAGCAAGCCATTTAAAATAACGAAGTTGACACCGACTTCCGGTATAACCGGAAGTGTCACATAAATGGCATTATTTTCATTAAAGAGATCAATCTGGAAAACCCCTGTGCATACATTTTCAGTTTCATATTACTTGTAGTTTCGCGAAAACGTCTAATAGGCCACTCACGGTGAAGTACCCTGTATAAAAATTAAATACAGCGATCATAAGAAAAATGAAGTTCATGACGGCTCCTGAAAGCAAAATTTTGTACTAAAGCTGATTATAACAATGGCAAGCGCATTAACAATCACCTTAACCATGTTCAAACAGCAATAGGACACTTTTAAAAACAAAGTAGTTACACAAAAAAATTAAATGTTTTGTCATTTGGTCACAATGAAGCCACGGACATATTATTACACCCAAATAATTTAGACACGCAAGTTTATGATTAGGTTATGTTTTAGTTTACTCTCCAAATGCTACATAACATGTCCATACTGAATAAAAGTACGACCTACATTTACTGAACAGTAATTGCTTCAAACCTAATTAAAAATGTTCATCATTTACACACTCATTTAATATATTTATATCATAAAAGCTACCTGTGCGTTTATGTTTGTCCTTTCCACTGGATTTACTAATCATACGTTTTTTGCTTGATCTTTTACGCCTGGTGGCGTCCCCTTCAAAGAGTTTTAAGATGTTAAGAGGATCATCAACCATATATTTCGGCTCCTTGCAAATTAAGCTCCTTTTCATTCGAATGTCATGGTCTGGTAGAAGTCTACTCCTTCTCTTTGATGCACTTTTCTTCTTGATTTTGAAATTGCATTTGGCATCTTTAATATAACTACTACAGGACTGAAACTTAGCCGAACTAGTAGAAGGGGTTTTACTTGAGAAACAGTCTATCGAAGTTGCAGTGTAGTTATGATCAGCGTAAGGGTTGTGATAGTTCTTTGAAACTGTAGCAAATGTAACACACCCTTCAGAATTGTAGGGTTGTCTATCACATATTAATGAAGGTTTCAACTCTGTATCTTGGAGAGGTTCAAATATTTCAGTTGTATCTGTCAAATTAAAATTATCATTCTGACTGATCAACGATGCATAATGGCAGGTGGGGTTCGAATTAATGTCTGTTTCAGATTGTAAAGCAACTATCGTATTTTCAGGTACATTTGGTAAGTTCATTGAATCGTGGTTGGAAATTTCCAATAAAGAATTTTTAATGAGTGTGTTTGTATCGTACAATGGAATTTCTAGATTTGTTGTGACATTCAAACTATCATTTATAGAATCTTCAAATTCATCATTTCCTATAGTATTTGTTTTGCTAGATGCTGTAACTATATTTTTAATTTTGAACAAATTAGTTTCTGCTCCTTTGAAACTGCTTGAATATTTCAATAACCGTCGCCTTAAAATAGGAGACATTAATTTGTTGCTATGCAATGCATTGTTTGACATTGTATTTGCTATCATGTACGCAGGTTTTTTGGATAAAAATTTTATAGTTTTTGCTGAGGATCTATCAGAATCGTGTGAACTTGTAGTTGTTGCTATAAAAAGATTTAATTGTGGAATCGTAGAATGCTGAACAACATAAGTTTCATTATTTCTTGATGCTTCCAGGAGTTCAGATGTAACCGGCTTATTTTTAGCTACAAATTCAATCTCAGAAGTGTTTTCTACAGACGAAAAATTACTGCATATAGAATGAGTGGGGATGCTTTTTTCAAAATCCACATCAGTTTTTGCTTGCAAACCTATTTCATTTTGTGTACAGTTTTTCAAATCAGTGCTTAATTTATGGCTTCTGCTATCAATTAAAGATGCATCCTCAACATTTTCAACTATTATCTTCCCATGTTTTATTGCTTTAATTTTAACGAATGGGAAATTTCTTGATACTTTAGTATTGTAAGTACTAATGGCACGTGTAGTTAAATCACTCTTTAAAATTGGTTGTTCTGAATAAAATGTCTCATTTAGACTTGTCGATCGAGTAGCAGAACTATTTTGTAATGAGTTCGAGTCAATATTTAAAGTGTTGCTACTGCAGTTTTCCATATTATGCAAGCTAGCAGTATTCAAGCTGTGAGTTACAGTAATATTATCAAAATTCTGCAACTCAGGAAATTTTAATTTACTTGGTGTTTTTTCCAGATTAGTATCCACGAGCTTATCTAAACTAGTAGTGTGGTTCACTGGTTTGTTATTAAAGTTCTGTGATTTATCCCTTATAATAAATTTATCTGCTTTAATGTTAAAAGTAGCCGCAGAGTTGCTCATATCAACGTTTGGATGTGGCGGAGTTTCCTTGGTACTGTATAAGTTAGCATTTTTGATTAGCTGTTGATTTCTTTTTTGCATTTGAACTTTATCCTTTAAAGCTTGTTCAATTTTTGCTTGAGCACGAATTTGCACTTTACGTTTTCTTACCTTCACATGCTCTGTAATATCCCCCTGCATACTCAATGCTAAAAAATCTGCATCGCGTTCCAGGATATTCATAACATTTACCTTTTCTTGGTTTGCTTTTTTTGTGGTAGAGGTTTCATCATTAATTGTTTGTGAATTCGTTCCTCGCCTTGTTTTTTTGTTTGGCACTTTATTGTTGGAATTATCTGATTTTCTTTTGGCATTTTTAATTTCACTGCTTAATGCTTTATTTATATTTTCTAACTGTGGTGTTTCGTCATCTTCTTCTTCCAAAAAAACATCATCTTCATCACTCAGATATGCATTAACATCGTTATGCGTTACAAATGTATTTGTCTTGGGTTTAGTAGTTACGAAGTGTGATCTATTCATCTCTATTATATCGGTTTCAGAGCTGTTCTTTAGGTTGGTATTTGAAAGACCTTTCATATCTTCTTTTTTAGATATTTGCACATTTCCCAAAAGTTCATTAGTTGTTGTAAAGTTTTTCAACACATTTACCTTTAGTTGAGTGTTAACAAACTTGTTACAATTTTGCAGGCAAGACAATTTAGCAATGTAACAATTTAGAAGGAATTCGGATCGGAGGCATTGGTTCCTAAAGTCGAAAAACTTATCAAGCTGCTCCGAACATTTGCTACAAATGAGAGCTGGAAGTTTTTCATCGAATTCCTAAAAGTTCAAGTGAGTAGTGAGAAAAGCAATATTTTCATGTCATTGACACTTACCAAGCCGTTAATGCATGCGACCACTTTTTCCATAATGTCATCGTTACACATGTTATTAAATTCACCTCTAAAGTTAAGACACAACCGACAAAAGTCTATTAAGTGATACATTATTATACAAATATATATTACGGCTTACAAAAACAAATCTCCATTTTACTTTTATGTTGAAGTGTCAAAGAACTATTCCTAGTACATATAATCTACTTATATTGCTTCATGGCGATTTATTGCGACATTAGAACTACACGTGCATTCAGAAGTGTTAAAGTTGTTTTGGAATTCATTTGGCTGCTTTAAAGAATTGTTTTATTTGTGTATTACCTACACGGTGTCTATTAAGTGCGGGATTCTTTGATATCTCAATTATATACAGAATATCGAAAAACTCTATCATGATAAATTTTAGGGAATTTTATTCTGCACTAGGCAAACATATTTTTAGACACAGGGCTTTTAGTTGAACTGGCGCCAATTTCAACTACTTTTTTTTTTAAATCTAACACTAACACCCTGTATATACTTACATTTAGAATATTTCAGCCAAAGAAAATTAAAACTATAAAAGATGATTTCACTTATTTCAAAGATTCTTCTGCATTGTTTTGGTAACCTATTATAGGCAAACTACGTTTCTATCAATATAAAAAAATGCAAAAAAAAGTTTTACGCGTTTAGTTCAAAATTTAGACGGTTTTGTATGTAGGTAGGCAATTTATAGACAATCTATTAGTTGTAATTTGCAGTGGCGGCTCGTGAGTTACGAAAGAGGGTGGGCACAAGAAAAAACTTACCTATTTTTTGTACATAAAATCCATTTTCCTATTTTTCATGCTGGAAAAGACGGCTATGACTTTGTTGTCAAAATCCGGGATAGACTGGACGAACTTCTTTTCTATTGATAGGACCGCCAATGCGTTCAGTCGATCTTTTTGCACACAATCAGTCACTTTCGTCTTTGAATTCAAACGCGCGATTGCGCGAAAACAGCGCTCCAAAGTCCAAATTCAAACGTTGACTGCAAATCGGGAACAATGTGCTCGGTGCCCTATTCGTCTGGTATATCGCGTATGGCGAAGATAACCGATAGGCAACCGAATCTTTCTCTACATAGGTACAAATCAGAGCGTTCCCCGGAAAATAGCTTTGAGCGTATTAGCCGCGCCTGTGGTGCGGTAGGAAAATTTGATACCATCGTTAAACTAATGAAATTAAAATAATGCACTGAATTACATGCGAATTTCCTTCTGTGTTTATCTTGGTGGTTGGGTGGGCACGTGCCCTTGTGCCTTTTAGTACAAGCCGCCACTGGTAATTTGCTAGTCGATTATTACGAAATTAACGTTTTCTGTATGTTTCATCAAATACTTTAATATATTAATACAGGAAACTTGGCCGAAAAACTCGTGACACTGACTGCAGCGATCCGTGCGGCTTGGTGGGCCACTAAGATTTGTATTTGGCAGCTGTCGAAAACATTTGTGGCACATTTAAAGCAAATGCCATTTACTTTCTTATAGCAAAACCCTTATTTAATTAATAATATTTGATAATTATGATATTTTACTTTACTTTGTAAGTTTAATAAGAGTATAACATTTTGTAGGGTTAGGTTTTTAACTATTAAAATGAATTTAAAACAGTAAACTGTTTTTTTTATTATGCAAATTTACTGAAACTTGCCCACCGAACTGCTTAGATGACGCCACTATCAATGTCTCGCATTTCATCATGCTAAACTTATATGAGTTTCCTGTATTAATATATTAAAGTATTTGGTTTCATTGACATTGGTTATACATAGGTACCTATGGTATGGTCGAATATATACTGAGGCTTTTGAATGATCACCATTTCTGGGGTAAGTCTGAAGGCTAAAGCTCATTTTGGTGGATCTCTAGCCGAGGTATAATAATTCAAAGTTGCTCTAAGGTTTGCATCTCAACTCACTTTCTTTTATATAAGTAAACTGGCTGAACTTGTAGGCTATACCATACATATTGTTTGTTAGTTTTTTTTTTAAATAAGTATACAATTTGCATTTAACAAAAGAATGTATTGTTGTTTAGTAAGGAAGTAGCTTCCTAATTTATTTTGCATTCTCTTGAGTGTTCTTTTTTTGCACAAAGCTTTCTAGATTGGTGTAGTGGTCCTTTATGCTGGCGTTGGTCTCCTTTTTAATGGAACGTTCAATAGTATTGTTTATGCATTTACTCGCATCATATGTTGAATAATACCATAATACCAACCACCAACTTTCACTGTTTAAATGGTGTTGCTTATGAATTATCCATCACGGTAATTTTAATATTATTTTCCAGAATAGGTTTAGTGTGAAATGTAATTTACACGAAGTTTTATTTCTCCCAGGGATGAGGTGGGGGGTATTAATTAGTGTATTTGAATAGATGGCAGTTAACAGAAATATGACCAATACATGGAAGTAAAATATAATAATATAAAATTGCTGCTTTTAGATCAAAGTGCATTTTACGGAATAAAACATATAACATGTTGCTTTGAACAGGATTTACGTGAATAGCATGTGAAAAATAACATTAACATCAATATTTTGTACTGCTCGTTTGTTTGATTACACGGCCAGAAATGATTCAAATTAACACACTAGTATATTACATAACTATTTATAGGCAAAAGATATTCAAACTATCTGTAACGCAATTTTATTTTTTTTTTGTTCAAAGTTTACAATGCAATCAATATTAACAATAAGCATTTGTGTGAATTAATAACATTGGCGTGATAAAGAGATATGTTCCAGTGAACAGTAGTCTCTCTATGAAAAATAGTACAAGAGTGTTAGTAAGACTAACTAAACTTTAAGAACTAAACGTTACAATCTGGTGTTTATCGTTCATGCACTAAGTCGAGTGGCGTTTTTACGCTTTAGTCTTTTTGTCTGCTCACCTTTATCAAGCAAATTTATTGCCAGCACATTTGGATGATTTTCCAATCGTTAAATGTATTTAAGCTGCACTGCACAATCGTTTCACTCACTGTGGGCACTTGCAAATCATTGTAGATGTCTTTATTCGTCACAAACCATGGGGCGTCTGTAAGAGCACGCAGCACTTTAGACTGGAATCTTTCGATGATGGCGATGTTTGATTTCGATGTTGTCCCCCAAAGCTGTAACCCATATGTCCATACTGGCCTGAAGAGGACATTGTATGCAAGCAATTTGTTTCGAAGTGAAAGTTGAGACGGTCTTCCCAGCAGCCAATAATGTTTTCGGAATTTAGTACCTAATTGTTTGCGTTTTTTCCAGATATGTGTGCGCCAAGTCAATCCCTTATCTAGATGTATACCAAGATATTTGACGCTGTCTGTGGTAGATATGGTCTGGTTTCCTATCATTATTTGTGGTGTCTCTTAGACATTTAGTAAAAATGATGTGGTTCGACTTAGCCTCGTTTACGTTAATCCTCCACTTCTGGGTCCATTTATCAATTTCATTAATACTTTGTTGTAGTATGTTGCTTGCCTCAATTGGACTTTTGTAAACAGCTAAAATGGCAGTATCGTCTGCGAATGTGGTTGTGATCACATCATCATTGGTTGGGAGATCAGCAGTGAATAAGAGGTACAATAAAGGACCCAGTATACTACCCTGCGGCACGCCAGACTTTATTGGGTGTAGTGTTGTTATTTCATTTTCATATCTCACTCGGAAGTACCTCTCACTTAGATATGATTTAAGGATAATGAAGTGTTTTTTTGGAAGTTTCTTTCAGAGCTTATAGAGGAGTCCCTGGTGCCATACCCGATCAAATGCTTGGCTAATGTCTAGGAATACTGCGGCACAGTAATTTGTATCTTCAAATGTTTTATTGATGGTGTCGACTACACGATGCATCTGTTCAATTGTAGAATGTTGCCGCCTAAACCCGAATTGGTGATCAGGTATTAGGTTTCTTTCTGCGACTATCTTATTTAACCTTTTGACTAACAGCTTTTAAGCAATTTTAGATAAGACAGGCAACAAACTAATCGGCCGATAGGATGAAGGCTCATGCGGTGGTTTGCCCGGTTTTTTAATTAGTATTATTTCTGCTGTTTTCCACTGGGCTGGAAAATATTTTAGTCTGAAGACAGCATTTATGAGCTGCGTTAGCATAATTTTACCTTGCGAGGAAGTTCCTTAATTATTTTGCCCATGATCAGGTCGTAACCGGGGGCCTTTTTTGGGCTTAGGTCATTCAGGATTACATCATTTACTTCTTTTGGTGTTGCTGTAGGTACAGGTTCATTAGGTTGTTCAGGCTCTTCTAGCAATCTTTGGATTTCTTCATCCTCGACCTCGTCGATCTTTGGTAGCGGCTTGAACACATTTTCTAGATAATCAGCAAAAGTTTCAGCCTTTTCCTTGTCTGTTTTAGCCCAGCCATCGTTTGGTATTCTTATGGGTGGTATATGTTCCCTTGGTTGTTTTAATCTTTTTGTTGCTTTCCACAGAGCATATTCAGTGTCAATTGTTGGTGTTAGTCGTTCCAAGTATTCCTGAAATGATCTGTTCTTGAGTTCTTTTAGTGATTGTTTCAGTTGCTTTGCTGCGCAATTAAAATTTGTTTTATCTCGTGGATGTCTTGATAATTCTCATGACCGTCGAAGTCGTCTTTTTTCTAGTATTTGTTCACGAATGTTTATTGGACAATCGACTGTTTTAGGTTTTGATTTTGCTAGCACCGGTGTTGCCTCCCAAGCAGATTCTTGTATTAGTGAGGTGAATTTTTGTACTTCTGTTTCCAACTCTTCTGTTGTTTTGAGCGAGACTCTTAGGTTTGTTTTGTCATTAATTAGTTCTTTGAAGTATCCCCAGTCGGTTTTACGATTGTGAAGTTTTATCATCTGCTCCTTTTCTTTCATACCCGAACAGATGGTTGCTA